>CAUYQG010007288.1:0-65718 GCA_963574415.1 Tarsius wallacei
AGAATTAATCAAGCTGAAGAAAGAATCTCAGACTCGAAGACCAGAACATGGAATTAACCCAACCTGTAAAAAACATAGAAAGAAGACTCAGAAAGAAAGAACAAAGCCTATAAGAGATGTGCGATTATATCAAGAGGCTGAGCCTACATCTGATTGGTATCCCAGAAGAAGAAAGGGAAATGGAGAACAACTTGGAGCAAATATTTCATGAGATAATCCAATAAAACTTTCCTCATCCCACTAGAGATGTGACCAACCAAGCACAAGAGATACAGAGAACCTCCACAAGACATCAAATGAGAAAACCAACCCCTAGACACATAGTAATTTGCCAACACAGTAGGCACAAAAGAAAAAATTCTAAAGGCAGCAAGAGAGAAAGGTCAGACTACCTACAGGGGAAAATCAATCAGAATAGCAGCAGACCTATTGGCAGAAACACTACAAGCAAAAAGGGACTGGAGTCCTATATTCAAAGTCCTAAAAGATAACCAATTTCAAACAAGAATTTCCTATCCAGTCAAGCTCAGCTTCATCAGTGAAGATAAACTAAAATCCTTACCAGACATTCAATCCCTAAGAGATTATGCAACTTCCAAACCAACTTTACAGGAGACACCTGAAAAGGTATTAAGCACAGAAGAAAGAAAGAAAAAAAAAAGAATGACCACACACTTCCCAAGAGAACAACAGAGCACAGAATCAACAGAGAATATAGCACAACAAGAAACTTGAAAATACACACATACATCAATCCCAAAGCCAAAAGAAAACCAGCAAACAAAGAAAAAACTTTGTAAGAACCTCATGACAGGCATAAACAATCACATTTCAATAATCAGCCTGAACGTGAATGGGCTAAATGCACCACATAAAAGATACAGAATGGCAAACTGGATTAAAACAACCATGACCCAATAATTTGCTGCATCCAGGAAACTCATCTCACCATAAAAGACACACACAGACTCAAAGTTATAGGATGGAAAATAAGTTTCCAGATGAATGGAATACAAAAAAGGTAGAAGCTACAATCTTACATCAGACAAAATAGCCTTTAAGCTATCAAAAATTTTAAAAGATACAAAGGACACTACATAATGATAAATGGTTCAATCCATCAACAAGAAATATCCATCCCAAACATATATGCATCTAACACAGAAGCACCAGCCTTTATAAAGCATCTACTAAGTAAACTAAAAAATGATATTGATTCTAAAACTATTATAGCTGGGGATTTAAACGCCCCACTAACAACCCTAGATAGATCATTGAGGCAGAAAATCAACAAAGAGATCTGGGACCTCAACCTGACACTTAACCAAATGGACTTAATAGATACCTACAGAATGCTCCACCCAACAACCACAGAATATACATTCTACTCATCACCACATGGAACATGCACCAAGATCAATCACATCCTCAGCCATAAATCAAGCATAAACAAATTTCAATTTCATAAGATCAAAATACTGCCATGCAGACCACAATGGAATAAAAATAAATAACACCACCAACAAAATTCCTCCAACACCCACAAAGACATGGACACACAACAGCATGATAATGAACAACTACTGGGTCAACACAGAAATCAAAACACAAATTAATTAAAATATTCCTGGAACTGGCAGTAGTGTGAAACTGTCAGGGGGAGGGTGAGATTGGTAGTAGTGGCAATCCACTGGGGGGGAGCATACCTCATCAACAAGGGTATCTGCATAATGAACATTTGTATACCTAACCCTGAATTGTACCCCACATTTTTAAATTTTTTTTTAAAAAGATTCCTCGAAATAAAGGAAAATGAAGAAACATTCTACCAAAACCTCTTGGACGCCATGAAATCAGTTCTAGGGGAGGAATTTATATCTCTACAAACACACATGAAGAAAATGGAAAGATCACAAGTTAGCAGCCTAACAAATCACCTAAGGGAGCTGGAAAGACCAGACCACCAAAACCCTAACTTTAGCAGAAGAATCCAGATCACCAAAGCAAAAGCCCAAATACAGGACATATAAGACAAAAAAATCATAGAAAAAAATCAACAAAACAAAAAGCAGGTTATTTGAAAGAATAAACAAAATCGATGTACCCCTAGCCATAATGACCAAGAAGAAGGGAGAAAAAGCCCAAATAAACACAATAAGAAATGAAAAATATTAAATCACATCTGATCCCTAAGAAATATAAACGATTATTAGAGACTACTATGCACAATTGTATGGAAACAAACTTGATAACATAAATGAAATGGAGAACTTTCTGACATCACATAACCTCCAAAGGTTAAAACAAGAAGACACTGTGACACTAAATAGACCAATAACAACCCAGGAAATTGACTCTGTCATAAGAAAACTACCTACAAAAAAAAACCCTAAACCAAACAACCTTTCCAGCAGAATTCTATAAAACATACAAGGAGGAGCTGATACCAATCTCATTTAAAGTATTCTATGCAATGGAGAAAGATGGAACTCTCCTTAAATCATTTTATGAAGCTAACATCACACTTATACCCAAACTGGGCAAAGATCCAACAAAAAAAGAGAACCTCAGACCAATATCCCTATGAACATAGATGAAAAAATTCTCAGCAAGATTCTAGAAAATTTGATCCAACAACACAACTCAAAAATTATCCACCATGACCAAATAGGCTTTATCCCCAGGATGCAGAGCTCGTTAACTATTTGCAAGATCATAAATGTAATTAAATACATCAACAGATGTAAAAACAATAACCACGGGATTATATCATTACATACAGAAAAAGCTTTTGATAAAATCCAGCATTACTTCTTGATAAAAACCCTCAAACACAAGGCACAGAAGGAACATACCTCAAAATAGTAAGTGCCATCTATGATAAACCCACAGCCAGCATATTGCTAAGCAGAGAGAAATGGGAAATATTTCTCCTGAAAACCGGAACAAGACAAGGCTTCCCACTCTCACCCCTCCTTTTCAACACAGTGTTGGGACTTCTAGCTAGAGCAGTTAGGCAAGAGATGGAAATTAGCAGTATCCAAATAGCAAAAGAAGAAGTTATGTTATCCCCCTTTGCTGGTGATATGATCATATACCTCAAAAACCCAAGAGAATCTATCAAAAACCTGATTTCACTGAAAAGGGGCCTTAGCAAAGTCTCAGTGTACAAAATAAAGGTGCAAAAGACAGTTGCATTCTTATACGCCAACAATAAACAGGCAAAGAAACAAATAAAAAGCACAATTCCACACACAATAGCCACAAAAAAAATGAAATACCTCAGCATTTTTTCCTAACCAGAGATGTGAAAGACCTTTACAATGAAAATCCAAAAACACTGCTCAAAGAAATCCGAAAAGACACAAACAAATGGAAAAAAATTCCATGCTCGTGGATAGGAAGAATCAACATTGTTAAGATGTCCATCCTACCAAAGGCAATCTACAGATTCAACATAATAACCATTAAATTATTAACATCATTCTTCTCAGACCTGGAAATGACAATACAGAAATTCAAATGGAAACATAAACTGTTACAAATGGCCAAAACAATCCTTAGCAAAAGAAACTAAGTGGGAGGTATCAAACTTCCAGGCATTAAAGTTTATTATAAGTCTACAATAATCAAAACAGCCTGGTATTGGTACAAGAATAGGCATATGGACCAATGGAACAAGATAAAGATTCTGAAAGCAAAACCTCAATTTCTCAACCAACTCATCTTCGACAAAGCCTCCAACAACAACCACTGGGGAGAAGAGAACTGATTTAGTAAATGATGCTGGGCAAACTGACTGACCACATGCAGAAGATTGAAACAGGACCTCTATGTAGCACTATACACAAAAAATGAACTCTATATGGATCAAAGACCCTAAAAGGTAAAACCTCAAACTGTAAGAATCTTAGAAAATGCAGGAGACACCCTTATGGAAATTGGAACCGGCAACCAATTCCTGATCAAAACCTCAAGTGCCCATGCCATAAGAGATAAGATAGACAAGTAGGACCTCATCAAACTGAAAAGTTTCTGCAAAGCAAAAGAAATGATTACGAGAGCAGGAAGACAGCCCACAGAAGGGGAAAAATATTTGCCAATTGTATATCTGACAAAGGCCTAACAGCCTGGATCTACAAGGAATTCAATGTGCCAAAAGGAAAAAAACAAACACCCTCCTTAAAAAGTGGGCAAAAGAAATGAATAGTCACTTCTCAAAAGAAGATATATGGGCAGCCAACAGACACATGTAAAAGTGTTCAGTCTTACAATTTATTGAAGAAATGCAAATCAAAACCACATTGAGATACCACCTAACTCCAGTAAGAATGGCCATCATTAATAAAACACAACAGATGCTGGTGAGAATGTGGAGAAAAAGGAATGCTTCTACACTGCTTGTGGGAATTTAAACTAGTGCAACCTCTTTGGAAAACAGTGTGGTGATTTCTAAGAGAACTAGATATTGATCTTCCATATGATCCAGCAATCCCCCTACTGGGAATATACCCAGAAGAATGCAAATCATTCTACAAAAAAGATAACAGCACATGCATGTTTACTGCAGCACTATTCACAATAGCAAAAACATGGTACCAATTGTGCTGCCCATCAAAACTAGACTGGATTAAAAAAATGTGGTACATATACACAATGGAATATTATATAGCCATAAAGAAGGACAAACATATGGACCTTGCAGCAACTTGGATTAATTTAGAGTCTGTAATACTCAGTGATCTATCACAGGAACAAACAACAGAGTACCACATGTTCTCACTCACAAGCGGACCCTGAACATTTACCATAATACTATAAGAAAGGAATTGGCAGTAGTGGGATACTGCTGGTCAGGGTAGGGGTGAGGGGCACAACAGCAGTAAGGGTACCTGATTTCAAACCAGGCAAAGTAGAGACCAAAGGGAGGCCCAAACTTTATCTGTACGATGACTACTTGTATACCTAATTCTGAATTGCACCCCACATTTTTAAAATAATAAAATAATTTTTAAAAGACACTTGCAGACATATGTTCATTGCAGCACTATTCACAATAGCAAAAACATGGAGCCAACCCAGATGCCCAACCAAAGTAGACTAGATAAAGAAAATGTGGCATATATACATGATGGAATACTATGCAGCCATAAAAAAGAGTAACATCGTGTCCTTGGTGAAAACAGGGATGCAGCTGGAGATCATTATTCTAAGTGAACTATTACAGAAACAAAATACTGAATACCACATGTTCTCACTCAAAAATAGGCCCTAAACATTGGGCATGTGAGCACAAAGACAGGAATGACTGACTCTGGACACTGTCAATGGGGGAAAAAGGGAAAGGGTAAGGGTCACACAACCACTCACCGGATATCAAGTCCACTACTGGGGTGTAAGAGACCTCACTAGAAGCCCAAACCTCAGCTGGGTACAACTTACTTATGTAGCAAATCCTCATATGTACTCCACAACTATAAAATATTTAAAGGAAAAAAAAGAAAGAAACCAGGAACAAATGACAAAAGAGAATAAAAGCAAATAATTACAATTGACTTCTGTTTAAAAACTATGTAAGCCAAAAGACAATCAGTTGCAATCTTTAAAGTGCAGAGAACACAAAAGAAAAATTGTCAACCTGGAATTCTATACCAAGTAAAATTTATCTTTCAGAAGGAAAGAATGAAGGATTTTTAGAGACAAGTAAAAACTGAGAGAACTAATTGCCACAAGATTTGATCTATAAGGAATACTAAAGGGAGCTCTTTCGACAAACATATCTAAACAAAGAAAGGAGAGACAGCTGAAAATGATGCAAGTAAAAGTAAAAAAAAAATTTCTATTTTAATTGCTCTAAAACATAACTGACTTCTAAAGCAAATAATGTGTTAATTGCATCCTCTCAGAAAAAAACAAAAATATAAAATGAACATAGTATCCATGCACTGTGTGTTTATAACATGGGTGAAAATAAAATCTAGAGCAATAACACAAAGAATAGGAATAAGAAATTAGGAGTCTATTGTTGTAAGATCTCACACTACAAACGGAGCAGCATTATGTAATTTGAAGGTAATTTTATGCTGTTAATGCTAAGCCAAATACTAAAATAAAATTTTTAAAGAGGCATAAACAATAAGTCTGCAAAGGAATTCCAATTTTAACTAAAGTGGGAGTTTGGTATATTATCCTACCTGAAACAACCAATGAATGCACAAAGTATATGAATGAAGAGTTTAAAAAACACTGGCCATCAAACAAGTGCTATGTTTTACTGAGATTGCTGGCTGTCTAACAATGATCCATGCTCTCCTATAATGTAAAGTTATTGCTTAAAAAACAAAAAAAAAGCTGCCCTACCAGTGACTACATTTTCAGGTTTCCTTTGTATTCAGGGGGAACCATGGGTCAAAGTTCTGGCCAAGAGATGTGAGCAGACATGATATACTCCAGGGGTCCCCAGGGCCCAGGCCACAGACCAGTAGTGGTCCATAGCCTTTTAGGAACTGGGTCACACAGAAGGAAATTAGCAGGGGATGGGAGAGTGAGTGAAGCTTCATCTGTATTTACAGCCACCCTCCATTGCTCGCACTACTGCCTGAGCTCCACCTCCTGTCAGATCAGTCCTGAAAAGCCTGCTTCCATTTCCAACATCCTATCTTTGTGAAGCAGGGTTTTCCGAAGTGACAGCAACCAAAATGAGATTATGGAGTAGACTGGACATAAGCAACACTCTTTGGGGGTCACTGCCTTCCATTCCTCTCAGATGGGACCATCTAGTTGCAGGAAAACAAACTCAGGACTCCCACTGATTCTACAGTATGGAAAATTGCATAATTATTTCATTATATATTGCAATGTAATAATAATAGAAATAAAGTGCACAATAAATCTTATGCATTTGAATCATCCCAAGACCATTCCATGCCCCCACAACCCAGTCTGTGGAAACCAGTCCCTGATGCCAAAAAGGTTGGGGACCACTGATATACTCTATTTCCAGGCCTCATCCAGAGAAAACAGCCACAGACTCCTCAATAGTTTCTTCCTCCTTTTCAGATGCATAAAGTTGTCTGGGGTGACTGTGGGAGCCATAGGGTGATATTGATGGAACTTCTATGGGCGGATTCTAGAGTGACCAGGAAAGTACAGATCAGAATAGTTTCCTTTCTCTATCTCCCACACCACAAATCCGACCATCCTGGTGTAGAGTACTTTCCATGTTCTGTAAAGTACATGGAAACTTAGTCTCCATGACAAAGCAAAGCCAAGAATCAAAGCACCTTGCTCAAGGAGAAGTCAATAAGCACCTAGGAAAGTACTCCATCCTTGGGCCACACACAGGACAAGGCTGTTGTGCGCAAGGGGTTGATATTGGGCTCTTTTCCCTGGGGCCAGGATTGATGCAAGAGAAACCTGAAGACATCTGTGATACCATGCCTAGGGGGGGAGAGGGACCATTCTGGAGGAGCTGATTCAAGGGAGAATTTGCATAGCAGGGATTGGAAATGAAGGTGAACCATCAGGAGCAACTGGGATCAGATGCAGCCAAGGCCAATATCAGATGAGAAAAGGAGGTGATGGAGGGTAGGACTTACTTCCTGAACAGGTCTGGGACATCCAGACTGAGGGTCATTGCATGTTAACAGCATGGCTCCTGGATAGGTCAGTCCTGCAGAGACCAGGTCAGGGTGCATAGAACATACACCCTATGGATGAATGCAGGAGACCAGTTTGTGGATTGCTTACCTTTGTGGCACAGGATGCAAAATAGATAGATAGATAGATAGACAGATAGATAGATAGATAGATAGATAGATAGATAGATGGATAGATAGATAGATCATAGGTACCTGATAAATTGGTGATTGATAGATGACAGATGATTGATTGATAGAAAATGATAACTAGGCAATAAATAAATAGATTGACAGGTAATTTATGATTGGTAGATAGATGATAGAGTAGAGACATGACAGAGAGAGATGATAGAGATGGATGGATGGATAGATAGATAGATAAGAAAGAAAGACAGATAGGTAGATGATAGACAATTAGAAATCAGTGTGAAATACAGGATTGAAAAGATGGATTTGAACTTAACAAGGTTCAAATTCTGCACTTGCTCTGCCCTAATTAGCTGTGCATCTTACACAAGTCATTTCTCTTCTTAGAAAATGAGTTTTCTCACCTGTAGATGTGTATTTTTTCAAACCATCTATGAGGGCAACCTGAGATGACAGATGTGAAGTATGGCAGAGTCCAAACTCTTACCCAATTTCAAGCAGATTAGTGTTTTAGCTCTTTTTATGAAATTCTACACCTGATACCATTGCAAGAATTGGCTTCGCTACTAAAATAATAATTAAAAACACAGACTAGATTATCTTAAGGCTCTTACAAGGCTAAGAGTTTAAGGATGAGCTCCTTGGTTAGTTCTGGGCACCCCATACCCTAAAAGCACCCAAGACAGAGACCCCAGGGAAGGGGGTTCGCTAACTATGCCAGGAGCTACCTCAGAGTCCCATTCATGTCACTTCTGCATCTCGGTACCTACAGCAGCAGGTAACCTGGTGCCTGACACATGGCTAGATGAAAAAAGACAAGAAATTCCATAAAATCTTGTTTATTCACTCAACAAACAGTTACTAAGGACCTGTTATATATCAGGCAATATGGTAGGTGACAGAGTTGAAGAAAAGACCGTTCCTGCATGTTTGCAATGTGATCTGATGAATTAATGGTAAAAACAGGATGCTATCAAAGACAACAGGAGCAACAAGCAGTCCTGTGTGACTGAGAGAGGTCAGAGAGTCATCTGAAAGGAGTGAGGCTTTCTCCTGAACCCGCTGGCATCAAGGAGGGCACTGTGAGGAGTGGACGCTGAGGGCTGCATGGAGGAAGCCAGATGTAAGGCCTCAGCCAGAGTGACCACAGAGCTTCTGACAATTCATAAATCACTCACTTCATGTGGTTGATGTACAGGGATGAGTCCCAGAGCAGAGATGAGAGCTGAGAGGTGGGCTAAGTCCAGCACACGAGCAGCCTGAGTGTGAAGCCGAGGAGCGTGACTTCGCTGTGCAGGTGACAGGCCAGGGAACGCCAAACAGTGCAGGAACACAGGGAGGCAGGTGTCAGCTAGAGTCACTCTCACTTCCCAGTTCAACAGCACAGGACCACAGTGAGACAGGTATCACCTAAAACCACTCTCACTGCACAATTCAACTGGGTCAGAGAAGTCAGGCAAGAGGCTGGGAGGGCCTGATGAGAGACAACGGTGACCCAGACTGAGATGGTGCCCACGGTGTGAAGAAAAAAGGATGAATTCAGGAGATATTGGGGGAAATAATGGATTAACTAATCATTTATTTTGAGATAATTCTTCTGGTTGTAGGCCCAAGATGTGTAGTTAAGGAACTCTCTATCACCAGCTATTCTCTCTGGAAGCCTGACCTGACAGCTCTCTCTTTAAACTGAGTCAGGAGAAGCCTTTATTCATCATCAATAGAAGATTCTGCTTCCTTCTTTTTTTAATTTTATTTTATTAGAGAGATGTGGGGTGCAAGTAAGGATTCACTACACAAGTAGGTTGCATGCAGGTGAAGTCTGGACCTCCAACAGGCCCTCACTCCCCCTGGTTTGGGACCAGCTACCCTTTGGGTTGTTATGTGGTCCCTGCTCCCTCCCTCCCCTAGCAGTGCCCCATGACTGCAAATCTGACCCTTGTGCTGTGATTAATGCTCAAGTCCCACTTATGAGTGAGAACAAGTGGCAATCGGTTCTTTACTTCTGTGATAGATCACTAAGCATGATGGTCTCCAACTCCATCCAGTTTGTTGCAAGTCCATGATTTTGTTCTTTATGGCTGCATAGTAATCCATCATGTAGATGTACCACATTTTCTTTATCCAGTTCACTTTCTATGGGCAGTAGGGTTGGTTCCATGTTTTTGCTATTGTAAATAGTGTGGCTATAAATATGCATACACAGGTGTCTTTTTTGGTAGAACAATTTATGTTCCTCCAGGTATATTCCCACGAGAGGGATTTCTGGATCATATGTTCAATGTTTGGTTCTTTCAGGAATCACCACGCTGCTTTTCGTAGAGGTTGAACTAGCTCGCACTACCACCAACAGTGTAGAAGCACTCCCTTTTCTCTATCCCCGTCAGCATCTGTTGTTTTTTTATTTACTCACGATGGATGGCCATCCTTGCTGGAGTTAGGTGGTATCTCATGGTTTTGATTTGCATTTCTCTGATAATTAGTGGGACTGAGCATTTTTTTCATGTATCTATTGGCTGCTTATCTATCATCTTTTGAAAAATGTCTATTCATGTCCTTTGCCTACTTTTTAATAGGGTTGCTTACAACAAACAAATGAAAAGCAGTTCCCAATTGACTTCTGCCTTTTGACACTTCTCTATCTTTTAGGCAGAAGATCTCTTCTAACTAAGCTGATTGAGAATCTGGGTCTCCTGGGTTACATATGAATGATAAACAGAAAAAGAAAGACACGGGGCCCAGCCCCTGCGAGCACTTCAGTGTCACATTCAAATTGTACTCTGCAGTGTGTAATTGACCAAAACAAAAAGAAACTAAAAGAAAAACAAAAATTATTGCTTCTTAGCACAATTCAAATACATGTACTGACATCAGCCCCACATTAAAACAGTAAAACTCAATAGTGAGAAACATGAAATAAAAACATTTTCTATTCTGACAAACAGCAAAACCCTGGTGGAATGAGCACAGGCTCTGGAGTCGGTCCTTCATGAAAATTCCAGTTTTACAACTCCCTCAACATCCTTATCTGTAAAGTAGACATAACGCTCAACTCATGGTGTCGTTTTAAAAAAAAAAAAGTTCAACAAGGTAATAAATATAAAGCACCTGCTAGATATAAAAACTCAACAGATGGAATGGTTATTTCTTGGCCTCTGTGCTGAGCAGGGCTATTCTCCGTGTTCTGGAGTATTTGAGACACACACTGTGCATGTGATTTCTGAAACCATCCTCCTGTCTAGAGGGAAGAGTGGCATGAAATCCACACCTAAATCATTTTCACCCTGTATTTGACTGACAAAACAGCTTTCCCTTCTGAAGCAAAGCAGGAACATAATCCAGGCAAAATTGAATTCCTGAACCTCGTAAACTCACTTTCGATTGATGCACCAGCCATGGAATCTCAGCTCAGCCATGTGGTCCACTGTACACCATGAAGGCCATGGTCTGATTGGTCCTTCCGCCTGACATGGAATGCTAGTGACATTCATGGTTCTGGCAACAAGGGCCTTGAAAAACACATAAAATAAAGAAGATCGCTATTCCACTTACCTTCCTAAACCGAGCTGCTTGTGGCCATCCAAGATGATGACTTGTCTGTATGGAATTGTGTCCCAGGCCACTGCTTGTCAATTTTCTCCTAGTGCCATCCACACCTTAAAGATCTCAAAGGTAAAGTGGGCAACCTAGCTCTGATTCTCATAGCTCTTCACCTCTAAAGACAGCATTACTGCTGTGTCATCAAACTCCAGGTGCATTTTGAATGTTTTTCCCAGTTAAGATCAGTTCAACAAACACTTATGGAGCACCTGTGATGGTCAGGGACCAGGTACCAGGTCAGTCCTGGGGATACAAAGACGTGTAGATACACTCTCAGTCTAGGACACTTGAAGATGCAAGACAATGTTTCAATCTGCATTACACTCCTACCAAGAATGTATTACTTTCTTTGTACATAGGAGAGGAAACGGAAGCCCTGAATGGTTAAGTAAGGTGCTAAAGCCAACAAAGCAGTCACATTCCAATCTAAACCAGCCTGTCTCCAACATCAACACAATCTCCACTACAAGCTGCCCTGCCTTTCCAGCAGGAGAGAGGGTACTCACTGATCCCAGAGATGCTCATCGCCAGAGACGCCTGATCACCCCCATACCTCTGACTACGAAATCTGGTCACCATCCAAAGGGCTATATAAAAACTCAGACTCCTAGGGGAATAGAGGACAGCAATCAACACCCAAGCTCCAGCAGGTGGAGAGAAGAAGCCTGGTATGGGTCTCAGCTGCCCATGGCTGCAGGGTCTCTGCAAACAGCTTCACCTCTCTGTGTGAGTTCCTTGCCAACTACAACAGGAAAGTGACCTTGGGTGATCCTGCTCCACCGCAGGTTTTCGGATTCTGTTGCAATGTGTGCAGAGAGGAGGGAGTTGACAACTATGTTGGGAGCAGGAGGCAAACAAGAAAACAGCCAGACTTACCTGTCTCCTCCCAAGAAACGATGGCAACCGTGGAGGCTGACCCTCAAAGGTGAGCCGGCTCTTGCCTTCACCCTTGTCCTCAGGTCAGTGTACCAAGGACACTCAGGCCTAGTGTGCAAGTGGAGGGGAAGTTACCTGTCAAAAGCCAGCGCTGTTTTCATCATGTGTTGCCTGGAATTACACCGCTCGCTCCTGGAAATTGCACTGCCATGCACTGTTTGGTTTTGCTGGCAGTCTCTCTGCCAGACTAAAATCCATACCAATGTGACTACATCGATTGAAACTATTTTTCGTGGGGGAGGAGGATTTCATGAGGCCCCACCAGGTGCATTTGCAAAATCTAAATGCATACTGTCTCCTGCATGCTCTCCATCCATTCATTTTGCATGCTCCTCATCAACAGAGAGAGTGAAGGGGGGCGTTTGAGGGAAACACCAGCTTTCTCCAGCTTTACTTTTGTCCCAAGCCCTAGGTTTGCCCCTGCTGGTTATTCCATGAGACCCAGACACAATGGGCTTCTCCAATATGGTTCTGACACTGTATGATCAGGGTGAGACAGCAGCACAATGAGCTGATAGGTCACACTGTGCTTCTCTGAGACAGCCAGTGCCACAGGCCCTAAGACAATTTTTTTAAAAATTGAAAAACACATATCTCTGTTCAAGGACAAGAATACACACTTAAACTCTGTGAAGGTCTAAAGATTTGAGGTTTCACAATTGCTGTTTCCAGATTCACTGAGGACAGCTCATCCCAGCAAAAGCTGCCTTCGTTGTGATGGCCCCTTTCGCTTCCATCAGCCTGTTTCTCTCTTGGCTCCAGAACTCTTCACAAACTGACCCTCCAGCCCTTTCCTGGCTCCAGTGACATCTGAGCAGAATGCTTCTCACCAGCCTGTACTGAAATAAAGTGTCCTATTCCTTGTGTTTCCTCACACCGACGTCTGGTGAAGCCCAGCCTCAGAACCTCCGCACCGCATGTGCACTTTGTAATCACCTTATCATAATGGCGCCTCCTCAGGCCTGCCCCGTGTGCTTTTGAAATGTCGCCCTGTGCTGGTCCCATAATTACATCATCACAGGGTCTCCACAGATGGGTGATCCTTCTGCCACCCTTTCTGTCGTGCTAGAAATTGCTGCCTTCTCCTCTTTTGCTTCCAGAGCTGCTCTGACACTCTTGGCCAGGGGGGATAATGAATGCTGCCCAGATCACACACAGAGAAGAGGCTGCTTAACTCATAAGAATTGCAATGGAGTAGTTTCCCACAGCGTAAATTCCCATGACCATCCCTTCTAACCCAGTCCTTCCCCCAACACACACACACACACACACACACACACACACACCCCACCTCACTACACACACACACACACACACACACCCCACCTCACTACATTTAAAAAAAAAATGTAGTGAAACCAGATGGGTATAAGAAATTAGTTACAGAGTGGTATCAATATGTAATAATTGACCAGGCACATTGGCTCACAACTGTAATACCAGCACTTTGGGAAGCTGAGGCAGGAAGATTGCTTGAGCCCAGGAGTTCGAGACCAGCCTGGGCAGTATAGCAAGACCTCGTTTCTACAAAATGTTAAAAAATTAACTAGACATGGTGGTGCATCCCAGCTACTCAGGAGGCTGGGATGAAAGGATTGCCTGAGTCCAGGAAGTTGAGGCTGC
Source organism: Tarsius wallacei (assembly GCA_963574415.1). Lineage (NCBI taxonomy): Eukaryota > Metazoa > Chordata > Mammalia > Primates > Tarsiidae > Tarsius > Tarsius wallacei. The sequence goes on from CAUYQG010007288.1 coordinate 13,944, forward strand.
AGTGAGGCATGATTATGCCATTGCACTCCAGCCTGGGCTACAGAGTGAGACCCCAACTCAAATATATATACATATATATGTTACATATACATGATTGCATATACTATTATACATATTCCTTGAACACGAAAAGGTATTGCTAAAAGTAAGAGAGAGAGAGAGAGAGAGAGAAGGACATACCTTACTATGTAACGGGCAATGGATAGGAATCCCATGCTAATTGTTCTAACAATCTTCATAACACAAATTGGGAAACTGAGACTGAGACTTTGAGTGATTTTACCCACAGAATGTGGTGGGTAAAACTAATGTTCTAAGCCTATTTCCTGTGACTCCCATGGTCCATGTGTTTTAATTCCACTCCCTCCATGAAATTCTCCTTGCCAAAGCCAAGCTTGACCCCAAGGAATGAGGGATAGGACTGAGACATATAATCAAGCAGTTTCTCAAAGGTACATATATACCTCAAAGCTCTACAAAATGCAGGTAGTTTATGAATGGCATTGATTACCCAAGGTCAGGTGATATGGCTTTGGGTTCAAGGTTCTGAAATGAAGCTATACTTTCTTCGTTATTTTTAATGATGGTGACTTACAGCTGCATTTCCTAGTGATTTCAAAGTATTTATATTTTCTATCTATTTGGAGATTTGTTGGTCCATGAACATGTTTCAGTCATAAATTATGAACATACTCCTTTTTTTTTTTTTGAGTTGGAGTCTCACTCTGTCGCCCAGACTGGAGTGCAGTGGCCGCTCCCGGCCACCAGCCTCGACCTGCTGGGCTCCGGAGATCCTTCCACCTCAGCCTTCCAAGTAGCTGGAACTACAGGCGCGCGCCACCACGCCCAGCTAATTTTTTTGATTTATTGTAGAGATGAGGTCTCGCCTGCCCAGGCTGGTCTCGAACCCGCGGGCTCAGGCAATCCACTCACCTCAGCCTCCCCAAGCGAAGGATTACAGGCTGAGCCACTGAGCCCGGCTGATTTTAATGATGAGTGTTTTTTCAGGTCTAACTGTCTCATTAGTTAATTCTCAAGCAGTATTTGAAGAATACATGAAATTTCTTCTTGATAAATAAAAATTCACTTAGAGTATGCCTACTACATTGTTTTTACTACCTAAGTAACTGATATTTAGTAGCTGATATTAGAATTTGCCCATGGAGAATAACACTAAAAGTTGAATAATTTTTAAAGCATTGGAGGAATTAAGATCAATGAATGCAACTAGACTTTACAAAGTTAAGAAGCCAGAAAGGGGGAAACAAATGAGGTGATTGAACTTTTTGCATAGATTTTTTCCTCCTTAGTCATTTCCCAGTTTTTACTTTGAGGCATAAAGTCTAAAGAGAAAACTGTGGCCTAGATTTCATAGAAGCTTCACTGAGTTGGAAAGATAAAACTTGGAATTCAGTACTATCAAACAGCCAGATCTGAAAGAATAAAGATCCTAGAAATAAGAGAAACATAGAGAAGTGAATCAGATTTCCTTCATGCAATTTCCTCTTGAAGCATTTGACCAACCTTAAAATGGAGTATGCATTGGAGCAATTAGCCAAGAAACAAAACAGAAAGGGTCTGCTAAGATGTTCAAAGACTATGTGAAAGTTACAGAAATGTCATGGTGATGGAAAGACAAAAATTAGAGTGTAAGTCCCTCTAAGGTGGAAGCAGAAACTGATAGATGCACCAAGCTTTAATTGAAACACATACAAATATATGATCTTGGAATAAAATACATGAGACATAAAATACATGACACATTGAAGGTGTCTAACATACAAGTTCTTGGAATCCCAGAAAGATAAGGGAAATAATAGAGTGAAAGCAATATTTGAAGACATATCAGCCAAATATTTTTCCAAAACAAATGAGACATAAATCCACAAGTTTTAAAAAGTATATTTACTCTCTGCAAGATTTTTTAAAAAGCAAAAAATAAAAACACAAGTACTAGTTTTCTATTACCACAAACTTGCTTCCAAACTAGAATTAAATACATAGCAAAAATAGCTTTTAAACATTCAAGTGAACTGAATATGTGTTCAGACGAACAAGAAGAGGCATAAAACATCATGCACCTGATATCTTACAGTTCTGTAGAACTGAAACCCAGGCAGGGTTCATCTGGGTTCTGTGCTCAGTTCTCGCAAGGCTGCAATCAACATCTCCCAAGGCTGTGGTTCTCATCTGAAGTGTGAAGTCCTCTTTCAGATTCTTTTGGGTTATTGACAGAATTGAGTCCCTTATAATTATGTATCTGAGGTCCCATTTTCTTTTCAACTACTGGTATAAGATCGCTCTGATCTACTACAGGCCACCAGAATTTATCAGTAGCTCATAACATAGCTGATGAAAAAACCTTCTGCTTTTAAAGACATCACTAGATGGGTTAGACTCAATAGAATAATCTACACTTTGGTTAACTCACTGCCAACACAGACCCTGATTACACTTGATGAATTATTTTTTTAAACAGTATAGCACAATCCCAGAAGTGGTGTCTGATGATATGCATTGGTCACACCCACACAGAAACAGAGAGGATTACACAGAGGTAAGGGTCACTGGGGTCATTTTAGAGTTCCATTTGCCACAAGAACTTAATTCACATCAGTGTAAAACTACTGAAAAACAAAGAAAAAGAAAAAAACTGCAAAAGTAGTCAAAAGATTAAAGAAACTTTTTCTTCAAAAGAGCAATAATAAGAATGACAGCTATCTTTGCAGCTTAAACAATAGAAGCCAGGAGACAATTAAACAATTTTAGATGCTGAAAGAAAATATTTTCAAAATAGAATTGAACACATAGCAAAAATAACTTTTAAACATGAAAGCGAAATAAATATGTTTTCAGATAAGCAAGAATTGTGAATTCATTATGAGTAGAACACTACCAAAAATACAAAGAAACAAAAGAGTTTTCAAGAGAAAAAAATTATTCCATAAAGAATCTCAGAAATGCGGGAAGAAATGAAAAACATCAGAAAGTGTAAACAAGTAGTTAATTCTAGTTGATTGCGAAGTATTCTCACTATGCTTAAAAATTCATGTGAGATTTAAATTATTTGAAGAATTGAAATATAACAATTGCACGGAAAATGGAGTCAAAATATTGCAGTGTCCTTGTATTACTTAGGAAGTAGTAAAACAAATATTGCAACTTACAGTCAAATAAATCAAGAATGCATCTGACAATCTCCACTGTAACCACTGAAGGAATATTAAAAGCATGTGTAACCAATGAAGTAACAAAGGTTAACTGTTACCAAAACAAAGCTAGGAGAAAGAACAAGCAAAAAATAAATGGTACAAATAGGAAGAAATAGTAAAATGTGAGACTTAAATTCAAGAATATAAGTAATTACATTATGTGAATGTGTATATAATACAAATTTTTTAAAATGTGGTACATATACACAATGGAATACTACGCAGCCATAAAAAAGAACAAAATCATGAATTTCGCAGCAACCTGAATGGAACTAGAGTCTATAATACTGAGTGACCTCTCCCAGAAACAAAGAACTAGTATCACATGTTCTCACTCATATAGTAGACCTTGATCATCCAACGTATTGCCATAAGAAAATGACTGACAGTGTTGGGAAACTATGGGGGAGGGATGGGTAGGGAGATAGGATTAATGGTAGTAAATATCTGTCTGGAAGGGGGGACACCTCTTATCAACAAGGGTGCCTGAACGAAGCATATTTCTATACCTAACCCTTAACTGTACCCCACAACATCATAATAAAAAATATTGAATATTAAAAAAAAAAAGAAAAGAAGTTAACATGTCAAGTGTTTAAAGATGGAGGCAAATGTTTTTTTTATTTGTGTATGGCATAAATATATACTTGGAAAGAGGATCAACTGAAAAAGTATTTTAATGGTAAGAAAATTTTATGGATAGACTGGTCAAGAAATTAATAAATAAAAGTCAACAGTTTCCTGGACACAAACATTAAAATTAGAAAATCAAATAAAGGAAAGGTTTTATTTACAAGAGCAACAAAGAATATAAACTAGGAAATAACTGGAGAAATTTTTGATGTCTATTGGAAGACAATGATAAAAGTCTACTGAGAAGCATAAAATAAGAATTGAAAAAAGGGAAAGGCACATTTCTTATAGAAAAAAGATGTAATATTTTGCTTAGATTCCGATTTCAATTCTTTCTACATTTACTTATAAATTCATTGTCAGGTTTTTGTACCTTAAGGTGGAGCGGTCAGGAGGTCCTAAAACAAGGAAAAGGAGAAGAAGACTCGGACGGAACTTAAAATAATTGTTGGTTTCCACTATTTTTTGCTTCTACATAATAAGAAATAACAAAATTATATTCATATATGTATTTTAATTCTTACTTTCTAATGAGTTAGGTAGGTTAATTCTTCAGTAAGTCTTAGCAAGTTTAATTTATGAAATAGCCCTGTAGAAGGACAGTATTTCCAGAAGTACCTGTCCTTATTGTAGCACGCCTATGGAAAAGGTCCCCATAAAAAAGAGTAAACATAAAAATATTTAATTATTTTATGATCTGCACCCTCAAGCAATTTTATATAATTACTTATTTCACCTTTATAATACACTGCTAATATATTTATTATGGTATGTAGCCACTTCTTATTAGATATCTACCTAGACCAGGGATTAGTTAGCAAACTAAGGGCCATAGGCCAAAGCTGGCCTTCTGCCTGTTTTGTAAAATAAAGTGTTATTGGAACACAGCTATACTCATTCATTTACACATTGTCTATGGATGCTTTCACTGTCACAGCAGAGCTGAGTAGTTGCAAGAAAAACTGCATGGCCCACAAAGCTAAAAACATCTACTATTTGATGTTAAGAAGAAAAGGTTGCTGACACTTGTTCTTGATGATAAAGATATTGAGGGCAAGCTTATTTTTTTCTCATCTCTGCATACTCTGCACTTCGTTCATAGATGGTGCTCAAAATCCATTTTTTATATCAATGAACTAACAGAAATAATATTCTTTCAATTCTTTGTTAAGTTTAGATTATTAAAGTTTTATGTATTTATATGTGTTTGCTTACCATTTTTAATGGAGGTTGAGGTATGGGGAAGAACAGAGAAGAAGAGTAAAAAGTTGTGGGCCAGGAATGGATCAGGGTTGAGGCTAAGATGTGAATAAAAGATTGAAGATAAATGAAGAGAGAGAATTACAACAAAAAAAGTGTGTTCATGGGAGTAGATAAATGTGGAGGCAGGGAGAGGTGCAGCAGTAGTACTGTCCCCTAAAACAAAAAGATCTGGGGTTTATTTTTGAGCCTGATTTTTATAATTGTTTCCACCCCTTTTCTAACACACAATTAAGACGTGTGATTTTTTATTTCCAAATATGCAGAAATCTTTCACATTTCTTCCTTCCCAATTTCATCACTCCTATGGTAAAAGTCACCATTGTACATTTCTCGGGTTCTACAATAGCCTCCTAATTGGACTCCCTGTTATCACTGTTAGCCAGAACGCTTTTGGGTTCATATAAGAGAATCCAACTCTCACTGGCTAAGGGATAAAGAGAATTTATTGTACTACTTAATTAGGAGTTCTAGCAATGATTCAGACTTTAGGCATTATTGTATCAGGAATCCAGAGCTATTTTTCTGAGATTCTTTCATTTTGCACTCCTTCATGGGTAGACTGTGTCCTTAGGCTGGCTTCCCTTCTGGTGAAAGTGGTTACTAGCAGCAACCCAGACTTTCCTCATTCACTTCCAAGGAAAGAGAAGCAAAGTGTCTCATTTCCCAACTGTGGGTCAAAAGTCACAAACTTTGAGACAATCAACCTGTGCCAATCACCCTGGTAAGAAGGAAGAAGTCCCACTACAGAGCTTCACAGTTTTGATACTGGTAAAAGTGTTTAAACATAGGATTAATGGGAAAATGATATGACTGATACGGAGCAGTGCCAAGTATACATCATAATCTCCTGGAGTGCTTGTTAAAACACAGATTGCTTGTTGGATTTATTTCTCAGAATTTCTGATCTAGTAGGTCCTGGGTGAGATCACCATTTCTGCACTGCTTTTTGTTTCATTCTAGTTTTTTTGAGTCGAGGTCTCACCTTGTCCCTCAGGCTGCAGTGCAGTGGCACAATCACGTCTCACTGTAGCATTTCGAACAAATCCCCAACTGATTTTGATGTTGTAATGCTGCCCATTCTATGCTTTAGTAATCAATGACATAGAGAAATATTTATACAAAAACACTTCCCCAAGTCATAGAGCATACAGAGTTTGGGAAATGTGTAGAAGCCCACTTATTTCAGAAAGAGCATAAATATATTAAGTGTAAGGCTGTTTCATTTTAAAGATGGGGGCCTCAAGTTCTTGAGTGGGTGGAGGAGGACTCAGTTTTTTGGCTGCTATGAGTATTGACATGGGTCTTTAATTCTCATTGCTGGGAACTTTCAAGTTTCCTCAAGGCCCAGGTCTTGGGAAAGAAGAGAATTATTCAAGCATCTTTGAAAAACAAAATACAAAATACAAAACCCTGAAGTACACACTGAGGTAATTTCAGCTCCAAGTGGTACAACACTCTTAGAGAACTAAGTCTGAGGATGAATTCAGGAATTAAGCATAATGCAATAAGAATATTCAGTCCATTTGTCCACATGCCCCAAGTTTCTGTTCCCAGGGTGACCTGAATGGCATGAAGACCAATATTAATAATAACAATGGCTACCACCCACAGTGGGTTAAAAATGGCAAAATCAATGTTGAACTATACCAGCCTCTGCTGGAGTCTGATGCTATTAACAAGGCCAGGGGGGCTTTGAATAAAAAGCATCGGAAAATGAGGCAGAATCCCACTGAGAGACGTGCTAACTAAAGAAAACCTATCCCAAGGTCCAGGCACCCTCTGTAGGTGACAAATGAAAGGACATTTTAACCTGATCTGAATTCACTAAGTAGCCACAGCTTCCTCTGAGGTCACAAAAGTGGCATCTTTTTATTTCTTTCACTGGATGGTGGCCTCTGACTACCTTTAATTGTCTCATGTATCTATAACAAAATACCATAGACTGGGTGGTTTAAACAATTCTGGAAGCAAGGGAGTCCAAGGTCAAGGTGCTTGTTGATTCAGTTGATGATGAGGGACTTCTTTTTGGCTTGCAGAATTTTCTCACTGTTTCTTCAAGTGTCTTTTTCTGGGTTCATGATCATGGGAAGATCTCTCAATCTCTCTCTCTCTCTCTCTCTCTCTCTCTCTCTCTCTCTCTCTCTCCTGCCTCTCTCTCCTCACAAGGGTACAACAAATCCCATCATGGTTCTACTTACTTCTCAAAATCCCCACCTTCAAAAACCATCACATTGGGGGTTAGTGCTTCGATACATCAATTTGGGGGAACAAAAATTCAGTTCATAACAGATTCTTTAGTTAGGAAACAATGCTTCTTTCCCCTTGAAAATAGAGTAAGAGAGAAAAAGCTTGATCTGGGAGCAAAAATCTTATTTAAGAAGGTTCCATGATGGATCATTGGAACTGTGGGCAACTTTCAGCACAGGTGGAATAGCTTCTCCAAACCCCTACTGCAACACAGAGCTGATATTCTTCCTCCTTCTTTTTACAGCTAGAGTGCAGGAGTAAACAGCCAGGCAATGTGTGAAACCCAGGGAATAAGCCTGAAAAAGGCTCTCTCCCCAGGCTGTCAGTCAGGCGGCTGCTTTTGTCACAGGAACTAGGAATTGTGAATTGCAGACTCCCTGCCTCCCAGCCGGAGCTGCCCCCCATGGACCTCTCTCTGGTTGCTTTCTGATTATTTCAGATTCCTGTTAAACAACCCTGAGTTCAGAAACCCATGTTGTGAAGGGAGAGAAAACAAGCAGTTGACTAAACCACTGCACACAGGTGTCAGTGCAGAAGCAATGCCTTTTACCAAACAGCACACACCCTAAGGCATTTCCGAAGTACATTTCTGAGGCTTCAGTGTCTTGGTGGAATAATAACAATAACACAAGCCTAGTGTTTCAAAATATACAAAAGCAGATCATTGAGCGTCATCTGATTTTACCTAAGGAGAAGCACAGTGAGTTTATATTATAACGGTCCCGCTTTACAAATAGAAATAATTGCATGGTGTAATTCTTCCTATCCGGGCATTTGGGGGTTGTGGGTTTGTGAAGATTTGAGATTCTAGTATCATTAGATGGTGATGTTAAAGGTATGGTTTGTGGGGGAAAAAGTGGGGGGAAAAGTTGCTATTTTCCAACACACACACAGACACACACACACACACACACACACACACACCGCAGCCAAAGTAATCTTGTCAAAATGGACATTTGAGCTAGTCACACAGACGAGTTGACAAAGGCTCAGATATGGTTATGATGCAGTTCAGGTTCTGGCACAAGATATGTGATGTTGAACAAATCATGTCTTTATCAAGATCTTTGTTCTAAGATGAAGCTCCTGCACTACATGTTGCCACAACACTAAACATTTACTCTCTCCTGCACTACATGTTGCCACAACACTAAACATTTACTCTATTACAGGAATTGTGCTTAAAACATGTTAAATATATAGTCTTATTGTATCCTTACAGAAGACTTACATGGTTGGGAATATTGTTATCCCCATTTTACAGATAAAAAATCCTAGGATGAGAGAGAAAATTACTTACTTACAGCCACATTGTTAGCAGTGAGAACTAAGATATAAGCAAAGATCTGTTTGATTCTAGTTATTCATAAATGGATTCATTCATTTAATAAATTATTGTTCCATGCTTACTTTTTTCCAGATGGTGCTGTAGACACAAGACACGAAAACCAGCTTGGACTCTGACCTTATGGACTTTATAATCTTGGGGGGAGGAAGAGTTCTAAATTAATGAGTAAAATTATACCCATAAAATAACAACCCTGCCAGGCTTTGTAAATAATATGAGAAAACATGACAGGAGATCCCCTAGCCTGGGAGTCATGGAAAGGAAGTAACATTTGAAATAAAATTTGCTGAATGACTAGAAGTCAACCAAGTAAAAGAGAAGGGATAAAACATTGGGAGCTATTAGCCTATAGATATTATATGAAATCAGAGGTGTAGATGAGGTAACCAAGAGTTATTATAGAGGTTTTACCAGCCTCTGGACAGCCTGAATTAAAAATCTGGCACTAGTAATTACTAATGTGTGGTCTTGGACATGATTAAGTTTTGCCTAAACCCCCTATTTCATAGGGTTACTCTGGATATGAAATGACTAAGTATTTAGTGCTTAGTACAATAGGTAATCCATAATTCTACCAACTCTCATAAAGGATAGAGCAAGAAACCTAAGGTAAAATCTTGAGGGACATCGATACTTATAATTCCTCAGTGGAGGAGGCTAAGCACACAAAAAAGAAGGAAAAAGAGCAGTGAGGTTCTGAGGTATCACAGAAACCAAGGCAAGAGAGTATTAAAAAGAAAGAGGGATCAACTGGGTCAAGAGTTGAAGAAATATTAGGAAAGACTCTCTCCTTCATGATGCCCTCTAGAAGTCATTGGTGAGACTAGAAATACCTTTCTTTAAATTTTTTTTTTATTATAAAGATGTGGGGTACAATTCAGGGTTAGGTATACAAACGTTGATTATGCAGGTACCCTTGTTGTAGAAATACCTTTTCTAAAGGAAAGTTAGAAACAGAAGCCATGCTGGAATGTGTTGAGGAGAAAGCAGGATATGGAAATGGGGACAGTGAACTTTAATAATCCCTTATGATGGAGGTTTATATATTAAAGAGAACATGTAGTCTAGGGAAGTTTTCTTTTCTTTTTTTTTAAATGTAAGAAATTTATATTTGTTTTTTATTACTATTAACAAATTACCACAAATACAGCCACATAAAACAGCATCTATTTATTGTCTCACAATTCCATATATCAGAAGTGTGAGTGGTCTCATCTGGGTTTTTCGTTCAAGGTCCCACAAGGCTAAAACCAAGGGATCAGTCAGTTTGGCCTCTTATCTGGAGGTCTGGGTAAAGAATCGATTTCAAAGTTCATTGAAGTTGTTGATAGAATTTAGCTCCTTGTGGTTATAGAACTGAGGTTCTTACACACATATCTCTGGATACTTTATTTTATTGGGGAATAATATTATTGGTCACCTGTGTAACTTTTTTGAAGGCATATCAACCATATATTTTGCCTATTTTAAATTATGCTACCTAAGTTTTTATTGTTTAATTGTAAGAGTTTTAAAAACATATTCTGTATACAAGTCCCTTATCAGTTACATAATTTCCACATAATTTCTTTTATTATGTGTATTGTCTTTTCGTTTTCATAATGATGCCTTTTTTTGCATTTTAAAATATTTAAAAACTTTGTTGAAATAATTCTAATTCATTTAACATGCAATTCACCCCTTAAAGTATATAATCCGATGGCTTTTAGTGTACTCAAAGTTGTGCAACCAGCATCACAATCACTTTTACAACATTTTCATCACCTCAGAAACCCTATACACATTAGCAGTCACTCCTCATTCTCCCTAGCCCCACCTATGACCTGAGTAAACCATAAATATACTGTCTCTATAGATCTTCCTACTCTATAGATTTTTTAGACTTCAAGTCATATCATATAAATGGAATCATATAACTTGTAGTCTTTTGTTTTAATGTGTTTTTTAAAAATATGTATACTAAGCCTGGCTCGGTGGCTCAGCCTGTAATCCTGCGCTTTGGGAGGCTGAGGTGAGTGAATTGCCTGAGCTCGTGGGTTCAAGACCCACCTGGGCAACTTGGTGAGACCTCATCTCTGCAATAAATCAAAAATCAGCCAGGCATGGTAGCGTGCGCCTGTAGTTCCAGCTCCTTGGAAGGCTCCAGTCTGGGCGACAGAGTGAGACTCCAACTCAAAAAAATATATATATATATATTTTTTATATGTGTATATATATATGTATACTAGCTTTATACATAATAGTCATAAACTGGAAAAAATGCCCTTCAGTGGGTTAATAGCTAAACAAGCTGTAGTGCATACATATCTTAGAATAATAGTCATAAAAAGGAAAGAACTATCGATACACACAGATACTTGGATGACTCTTCAAGGAATTATGCTAAGTAAAAATACCAGTCATCAAAGGTTACATACTGTATGATTTCATTTATATGGCTATTTGGATTTTTACAAAGAATTGTAGGGTAAATGTGAGAATTCATTACATAAGTATATTGTGTGAAGGTGAGGTTTGGAATTCTAATGAGCCCTTCTCCCTACTCAGTAATGACATGATACCTAATGGGTGTTTTTGTATTCCTTATCCCCTATCCCTTCTTCTTTTCTTTGGTGGTGCCCAGTGTCTGCTTTTTCCATCTTTGTGCCCATATGTGCCCAAAGTTTAGTGCTCACTTAATGAATTAGAACATGTGTGTATTCATTTTTTGTTTGTTTCTGTGGTAATCCACTTAGAATGATGCTCTTTAGCTATATCCATGTTGCTACAAAAGATATGATTTTGTTCTTCCTTATGGCTGTGTATTATTCCATAGTGTATATGTATCACACTTTCTTTATCCAGCCCACCTTCAAAGGGCATCTGGGTTGATTCCATTCCTTATTTTTGCTAGTGATTAATGCTGCAATCAACATACACATGCAGGTGTCTTATTGGTAGAACAATTTGTGTTCCTTTGGTTATATTCCCTGAAATGGGATTGCTGAGCCAAATAGTAGCTCTATTTTTAGTTATTTGAGGAACCTCCAGACTGCTTTCCAGAAAGGTTTAACTAGTTTATACTCCTACCAACAGTGTATGAGCATTCTCTAGTCTCTGCAGCCTCACCAATATCTGTTGTTAATTGACTTTTTAATAATAGCTATAATATCTCATTGTAGCTTTAATTTGTATTTTTCTGATTATTAGTGATGATGAATTGTTTTTACATGTTTGTTAGCTGCTTGAATGTCTTCCTTTCCTTGAATGTCTGCTTGCCTGTCTTTCAATCATGTCCTTTGTCCACTTTTAAAAATGAGGTTATTCATTTTCCCCTGTAAATGTATTTAAGTTCCTTATATATCCTGGATGTTAGGCCTTTGTCAGATGTATAGCTTGTAAATATTTTTTCCCATTCTGTGGGGTGTCTCTTTACTCTCTTAATGGTGTCTTTTGCTGTTCAAAAGCCCTTTAAATTGATAAGGTGGCACCTGTCAATTTTAGGGTTTGTTCCATTTGCTTTTGAGGACTTGGCCATGGATTTATCACCTACACTGATGTCGAAGAGGGTGTTACCTAGGTTTTCTTATGAGATTTTTGTAGTTTTTGGTTTCATATTTAAGTTATTGATCCATTTTGAGTTATTTTTTTATATATGGTAATAGGTAAGGGTTTAGTTTCATTCCTCTGCATGTGATTTGTCAGTTTCCCAGCACCATTTGAAAAATAAGATTTCCAGGCAGCTCTCTTGGGTCCCCTCCCATTGCTTTCTCACAAAAAAAAAAAAAAGAAAAGAAAAGAAAAGAAAGAAAAAGAAGGTTTCCTTTCCTGTTTGTTTTTGTTGACTTTGTAAAAGATGAGTTGTTTGAAGGCCTGTGGTTTTATTTACATGTTCTTTATCCTGTTACATTGGACTATGTGTCTATTTTTGTACCAGAGCCATGCTGTTTTGGTTACTGTGACTTTGTACTAAAGTTTGTAGTGCAGGAGTGTGATGCCACCAGCTTTGTTCTTTATGCTGAGGATTGTTTTAGTTATTCAGTCTCTTTTTTGCTTTCATATAAATTTAAGTGTTGTCTTCCTAAAGTCTATGAAAAATGTTGCTGGCTGCTTGATAGGGATTGTATTGAATCTGTAGATAACTTTGAGTAGAATAGACATTTTGATTATATTGATTCTTTCAACCCACAAGAATGGGATGTTTTTCCATTCGTTTGTGTTCTCTTTGATTTATTTGAACAGTGTTTTGTAGTTTTCATTGCAAAGTTCTTTCCTCTCTTTGGTTAGATGAATACTGAGGGGTGTGTGTGGCTGTTATGAATGGAATTGTATTTTTAATTTGGTTTCAGACTGCTTATTATTGGTGTATAAAAATGCAACTCATTTTTGCATATTGAATTTGTATCCCAAGGTTTTACTAAAGTTGTTTATCAAGTGTGAACAGGGTTTTTTTGTTTGTTTGTTTTTTGTTTTTTAGGGTTTTCTAGGTATAGAATTATATCATTTGTAAAGAAAGGTAATTTAAATTCCTCTTTTCCTATTTGTATGCCTCTAATTTCTTTCTCCTGCCTGATTGCTCTGGCTAGAAATTCCAGTATGATGTTAAATGGGGGGGAGGAATGGAGGTGATAAGAGTGGCCATCTTTGCCTTGTTCCAGTTCTTAGGGAAGGTTCTTCTATCTTCTTCCCATTAAATATGATGTTGGACACAAGCTTGTCATAGATAGATCTTATTGAGAAATGTTCCTTTGATGTCTAGGTGTTTGAGAGTTTTTATTAACAAGGGATGTTGAACTTTATCAAATACTTTTGAGATAATTGTGTGGTCCTTGACTTTACATATGTGGACTACATTTATTGATTTACATATGTTGAACCACTTTGCATCCCAGAAATGAAGTCCACCTGTTGATGATGAATGATCCTTGTATGTGTGGTTTAATGCAATTTGCTAGTTTCTTGTTGAGAAGTTTTGCATTCATGCTCATTAGGGAAGGTGGCCTGTAGTTTTCTTTCCTTACTGAGTCTTTGCCATTTTAGAGTATCAGGATAATATTGGCTTCCTAGAATAAATTAGGGAGGACTTCTTCATTCTCAGTTGCTTGGAATACTTTTAGTAGGATTCGAATCAGCTCTTCCTTGTACATCTGGTAGAATTCAGCTAAGAAACCATATGTCACAGGGCATTTTTTGGCAGGGAATTTTCTTATAACTGAATCAAATTTTTGGATTTCTATTGGTCTGTTGAGGTTTCCAATTTCTTCCTGTTTCAATCTTTGGAGGTTATGTGTTCTCAGAAATTTCTTCATTTTATCTAGATTTTCTGGCTTAACTCATATACAAGTGTGAATAGTAATCTCTGATAATCTTTCGTATTTCTTCAGGGTTGGTTGTAACATTGACCTTTTCATTTATAATTGTGTTTATTCAGATTCATTCAATTCTTTTTTCTCTCTCTCCCCCCCCCCTCTTTCTCTCTCCAGTTGATCTGGTCAGAAGGTTAGTCAATCTTGTTTATCCTTTCGAAAAACTAGCTTTTCAACTTGTTGATCCTTTGTATTATTTTTGGTCTCAATATTATTTAGTTTTGATTTTATTATGATAATTTTCATTCTTCTACTGATTTTGGGACTGGATTGTTATTGTCCAGGTGTGACATTGGACTCTTAACTTGAGATCTCTCTATTTTCTTGACGTGTGTGTGCAATGCTATAAACTTCTCTTTCAGCACTGTAGCTTTTGGTATTTGTGTCTTTGTTTTCATTTGTTTCTATGAATCTTTTTATTTGTTTTAACTTCAATGCGAACCCAAAAGTCATTTAGAAGCATGTTGTTTAACTTCCATGTATTTGTGTGTTTTGCAGATTCATGTTGGTGATGATATGTATATTTATTCTATTGTTGTCTGAGAAGATACTTGGTATGACTTTGATCTTTTGAACTTTACTCACACTTGATTTATTGCCAAGTCTGTGGTCAATCTTAGACTATCTTCCATATTTTGATGAAAATAATTTATATTCTCTGCTTCTTGGGTATGTGTTTAGATGTCTATTAGATCTAATTGATACAGTGTTGGAGTAAGTTTCCTGATTTTTTTGTTAATTTTCTGCTTCAGTGTTCTGCCTATAGATATTAGCAGGGTATTGAAGTCCCCAGCTATTATGGTATTGCTGTTGATGTCCTCTCTTAGATTAATTAGCAATTATTTTATAAATCTGGATAATCTTTTTTTTTTTTTTTTGTGAGTTGGAGTCTCACTCTGTCACCCAGACTGGAGTGCAGTGGCTGCTCCCGGCCACCGCAACCTCAACCTGCTGGGCTCTGGCAATCCTTCCGCCTCAGCCTTCCAAGTAGCTGGAACTACAGGCACGCGCTACCACACCCGGCTAATTTTTGATTTATTGTAGAGATGAGGTCTCACCAAGTTGCCCAGGTGGGTCTCAAACCCACGGGCTCAGGCAATCCACTCACCTCAGCCTCCCAAGGTGTGGGATTACAGGCTGAGCCACCAAGCCCGGCATATAATCTTATATTGAATATGTATGCTTTCAAGGTAGATATTTCTTTCAGGTTATTGAAGTTTTATCATTAAAACTGCCAATCCCTTTCTTATAGTATTATGAGAGTTGTTCAGTGCCCTTCACTGTCCTTTTTACCTTTTATTGGTGTAAAGTTGGTTTTATCTGATATAAGAATAGCTACTCTGCTCTTTTTTGCTTTCCATTTACCTGGAAGATCTTTCTCCAAAACTTTATCTTGAGCCTGTGGGTGGCAATTGCAATGAGGTGGGTTTTCTTAAGGCAGCAGAAGGATTAATTGTGGGTTTTTTTAATTAATAATGTATTTTCCACACAAAAAGTTTTGTTTTTTTTTTAATGTAGATGAATTCCAATGTAACTATCTTTTTTCTTTTGTCACTTGAAGTTTGGACTCATATCCAAGAAAACATTGTCTAAGTCAAAATAAAAAAATATATACCCTTATTATTTGTCTTAGGTGTTTTACAATTTAAGCTTTTAAATTTAGGACTTTAATCCATTTGGGGTTGATTTTGAGATATAGTTTAAGGTAGGAGTCCAATTATTTTGCATATAAAACCTAGTTTTTCCAGCAACTTTCTTTCCCTTAATTTAGTTATCTTGGCATTTTTGCTTAAAAAAATAAAGGTCGTAAATATAATAGTTTATTTTAGGACTTTCACTTCCATTTATTAATCTTTAAGTCTTTCCTTGGGCCAGTGTAATTACTATACTGCATGATGATTTTACCTCTGTAGTAAGTTTTGAAATTGAGATTTGGAGTTTCTCAATTTTCTTCTTCTTTCTCAATATTGACTTTGCTATTTTGAGTTCCTTGCATTTACATACAAATTATGATTAGCTTGACAGATCTAGGGGAAAAAGGGCTGCTGGGATTTTGATAGAAATTGCATTGAATTTGTAGAACAATTTAGGTATTATTGCCATTTTAGCAACAGTAAGATTTTCTTTACTTATGGCAATAAGTAATTTTTTATTTATTTAGCTTTCCTTTAAATCTGAACATTATTTTGTAGTTTTCAGTATACAATTCTTGCACTTCTTTGATTAAATTTATTTCAGAGTACTTTATTTGCATTTTTGTTCCAGTAAAAATTAAAAAGTAAATGGAATTGCATCTTAATTTTATTTCCAGATTGTTTATTGCTAAGGTATAGAAATACTAAATATTGCTAGCATATCCTGTAACTGTCCTCTTTTTTGGCAGATTTGTTTATTCATTTATTTATTTTTTTATTTTAAATATGTGGGGTACAATTCAGGGTAAGGTATACAAATGTTCATTATGCAGATCTTTGTTGATGAGGTGGGTCTCTCCCTCCCCTGGCAGATTCCCACTACTGCCAATCCTGCCCCCACCTTCCCCTGGAAGTTCCTCACTACAGCCAATCCCTTTCTTATAGTATTATGAGAGTTGTTCAAGGTCCGCTTATGATGAGAAAATGTGATACTTGGTTCTTTGTTCCTGTGATAGATCACTCAGTATTATAGCTTCTAGGTCAATCCAAGGTGCTGTGAAGTTCATATTTTTGTCCTTCTTTATGACTTCTAATATCTTGAGGAGGCTTTACAAAAAAAAATTAGGTACAAGATTTTTTCATCTGAAAATAATGATATATATTTTTTTAATTTCCTTTTGATTTGGATGCCTTTTTTGCCTAATAACTCTGGCTAGACCCTTCAGTACAATGCCTAATAAGAGTGGTGGGAGAG
This sequence comes from Tarsius wallacei, assembly GCA_963574415.1. Lineage (NCBI taxonomy): Eukaryota > Metazoa > Chordata > Mammalia > Primates > Tarsiidae > Tarsius > Tarsius wallacei. Next base: position 30,881 of record CAUYQG010007288.1, read on the forward strand.
GGCACCTTTGTCTTGTGTTCAGTCTTCAGAGAAAACATCCAGTTCCTCACTATTAAGTATAATGTTTTCTTTTATTCATAGTTTGTAAATTCGTTTTATCATGGAGGGTATTGGATTTTGTGAAGTAACTTTTCTCCATCTATTGTGATTATCATGTAGTTTTTGTTATTTATTCTATTAATCTGGTATTGATTTGTGTATATTAAACCAGCCTTGTAATCCTAGGATAAATCCTACTTGGTTACAGTGCATAATCATTTTAATGTTTCTGGATCCATTTTACTGATATTTTGTTGAGAATTTTGAGTTCATATTCATAAGGGATATTTATCTTTTGTTTTCTTATGATGTCTTTGTCTAGTTTTGGCATCAGTATAATACTGGCTTCATAGTATGAGTTGGGAGCAAAACCCTATGTTGCCTGGCATGGCTTACCATTATCCACATATCATAGAGTATATTTACACAAGCCTAGATTTTATATATGCAATATATATTTATATACACACATATATACTTATTTTTTACTTGTTTCATATTTGTTTATTTTCATATGGAAAATCAAATGATCCAGCACCATTATCAAATGTCAATCATTTCTCTTATTTAATCTGCAGTGCCAATATCAATTACCATTTAACAGGTTTTTATACGTACTCCATGTTATTCTTGTAGGACCACCATCATATCTTTGGTCTGTCATTGACCAAAACATTATTATGTGGTGAGTGAGTGACTGCACATCCCTATTCCTATCTCTCCATCTTCTTTATTTTCATTGTAATTGCTATTTATTGCTATGAGTAATGGAGGTTTGAGGAAAGAAATAAATAACATATTTTAAAATTCTCAGTTCTTCTTTAGACTGTGAGCTCTTTTGTAGTTTTAGTGTAGACTTAGATATAACAAAAACATTTTTTAAATCATCTTAATTAGGGGTTCTGAAGTTCAAAACCAATAACCATCTTATTATTTGTTATTTTTCAGAAATCATAGGAAAAAATTAGAAGGTCCTTGGATCTACAGTCATTATGTAGGCCATCTACATTTTGATTTCTCTATTTTTATTTGTATGATAAAGTTACTGGAACAGGATTTCCAAGAATGCCTTATGTGCAACCAAAAGGCACACTGAGTTCCTCAGGGAATCCATTTAAATCATCAGGGAAGTTGAGTTACCCACAGCTCCAAGAAATGAGAACTAGGAATACAGGCTACTTAGTTTGTTCCACACTGAAGTGAAGGCTGGACGACAGCTAAAAATAACATGACTAGAAAAAATTTTTAAACTCCCCATTAACAAGAGAAAAAACATGGATACAATTAAAGCTTCATTAAGGCTATGGCTAAGAGCTGTTGTTAAAAAGTAAGTTTAAAAAGTATATAGAAATTAACTATAAAAAAGCAATGTGTCTGAATGTCATTTGTGGAATTTTCTACTCTATCAAATTATTTTCACTTAAGTTTAAGGAGAATGAAAGATGAGAAGAATCTATTGGTATAATGAAGAAACAATGTTACCTTTCCAGGTAATTGTCACAAATATTTACACTATTTTTCCTTAGGAATTAAACTTAAATGTATGGCATAACTGGAAAACTATAACAAAGCAGTATAGAACTTTTGAGGTATGTTATCAAGAATCTGATTATTTATTTATTTATTTTGGTTTTTAATTTTAAAGATGTGGGGCACAATTCAGATTTAGGAATGCAAGTGGTCATCATACAAGTAAAGTTTGGGCCTCCCTTTGGTCCCCACTTTGCTTGATTTGAGATCCAGTTACCCTTATTGATGTTATGTGCTCCCGTCCCTCCCTCCCCTGATAGTGTCCTGCTACAGAAATCCCTTTCTTATTGTATTATAGTAAAAGTTCAGGGTCCACTCTTGAGTGGAAACGTGGTACTCAGTTCTTTGTTTCTGTGATAGATCACTGAGGATGATAGACTCTAAATCTATCCACGTTGCTGTGAAGTCCATAATTTTGTTCTTTATGTGCAATATTCCACAGTATATATGTACATGTTTTTAAAAATTCAGTCCAACTTGCTGTGAAGTTCACAATTTTGTCCTTCTTTATGGATACATAATATTCCATCATGTATATGTACCATATTTTTTTTATCCAGTCGCTTTTGATAAGCAGCATGGTTGGGTCCGTGTTTTTGCTATTGTAAATAATGCTTCAATAAACGTGTGTACAGGTATCTTTCTTGTAGAGTGATTTAACTTCTTCCAGGTATATTCTCAGAAGTGGGATTGCTGTGTTGTGTGGAAGTTCAGTTTCTAGTTCTTTTAGGTATCACCACATTGTTTTCCACAGAGGTTGAACTAGTTTGCATTCCCACCAACAGTGTAGAAGCACTCCCTTTTCTCCGCATCCTCACCAGTATCAGTTTTTTCTTTTATTAATGATGGCCATTCTTACTGGAGTTAGGTGGTATCTCAAGGTGGTTTTGATTTGCAATTCTCTGATGATTAGTGAGCTAGAGCATTTTTTCATGTGTCTGTTGTCTGCTTGTGTGTCATCTTTTGAGAATTGTCTGTTCATATCTTTTGCCCACTTTTTTTAACTTTTAATTTTTTTATTTTAAAATTGTGAGGCACAATTCAGGGTTAAGTATACAAATATTCATTATGCAGTTACCCTTGTTGATGAGGTGTGTCTCCCCTTCTTGGTGAGGTGAGTTCCTGGAAAGAGCACATTACTAGGTCATTTTTTTTTTTTAATCCAGTTCCATTCTACATCTTTTCAGTGGTGTATTTAGTCCATTCACACTGAGGCTGAAATGTGAGAGTTTGTCACTGTCGTAATACTCTTATAAGGCTATTTTGTTTTCACTTAGCTTTTGTGTTCATATACATGTGTGTTATCATCTTTACACATATGCTGTGTGTTCTGCTTCTTCTGTGTTTGTTTGTGATCTTGTGAAGTATATGGTCTTTTTTTTTTTTGCTTCTTTTTTTATTATGTGCACAGTACCTTTTTAAGCATATCCAGTAGAGCTGGTGGTTTCAAAGCAGCATATTCTTTTAGGAATTGGATGTCTAGGAAGAATTTTATTTCTCCATTGCTGATGAAGCTTAGCTTTTTTGGATAGAAAATTCTTGGTTGAAATTATTTATCTTTGAGAACATTAAAGATTGGGCTCCAATACCTTCTGGTCTGTAGTGTTTCTGCAGATAAGTCTGCAGCAAGTCTGGTTGGTCTCCCCTGGTAGGTATTCTGAACTTTTTTCCTTGTTGCCCTTAGAACTTTTTCTTTTATACCTACTTTGTGTAGGTGAATTACTATTTGTCTAGAACTCGGTCTTCCCATAAGATGTGTTGCAGAGGTTCTCTGAATCTCTCGTGCTTTTATAGTTGTCTCTCTGGCCTGATAAGGAAAGCTTTCTTGAATGACCTCATGAAATGTTTTTTCCAGGGTATTTTTTGTTTGTCTTTCTATTTCAAATATTCCAATAAGATGTAGGTTTAGTTTCTTGATAAAATCACATCTCTTGGAGAGTTTTTTCTTTCTTCTTGAGTTTTTTTTTTCCCCCCTGTATTTTTAATAGCCTGGGTTAATTCCATATTTTGGTCTTCCAACTCTGAGATTCTTTCTTCTGCTTGGTCAACTCTGCTTCCCATGCCTGTCAGTTTGTCATTTATTTCTTGAATGGAGTTCTTTACTTTTGTTATTTCTAAGTACGCTTTGAGTCTGTCCAGCTGTATTGCAACTCCATTTAGTTTTAGTCTTTGCATTTCTTGATTTTTATTCATTCTATCCAATGATTCTCTGGTCTCCATAAGTGAATTTTGGGTACTGTTGTTCTCAGAGATAACCATTGTGTGTTCTCCAGTAGCTCTTCTTTCTCACACTGACTCTTTGCTGGGGCTCTGTTTACCAGCAGTTCTTCACTGACGTTTCTTCATTTGCAGTTTTTCTCCTGTCTTTCTCTTTAATTCCATTGTTCAGTGGAAAATGGAGAAGTAGTCACTTCTGATATTTGCTCTACCTTTTGTCCTTCCTTGAGCCAGGGTTCAGAGTTTGTTCAATTATGAAATAGGGCTTGGGATGGAACATTGTGCTGTGCCTTTACAATTTTGAGCACTTACTAGGGGATGAGAGGGGCTTCAAGGATACAGAACCTGTTGGCAGGTCATAATGTTTGCTATCTGGTAAATGGGCCAGCTGGGACTTGCTCTCTGTATCTGTACAAAGTGGGTATGCTTGCATAGCTCCTGAGTCCAAGACAGTATATAAGAGGGAAAAGAGAGAGGAAAAGGAGGGAAAAAGGGGAAATGGGGAGAAAGGAAAAGTAGAAAGAAAAAGAAAAAAACAGAAAGAACAAAGAAAGAGAATAGAAGAAGGAAAGAAAAAAGAAAACCAATAAACAAACAGAGCAACCAAAGGAGATAAACAAACAAAGCAATACCACCACCAGTCTCATTCTTAGGCAGTTCTGTCTATGTCTATTGCCCAGCAGCTGGCTCAGGGTAGAGGGTGGATCATCTGGGGTTCTGCATCTGCAGTTACCCACCAAGGCTTTTGCACTGGCGGCAAAGTTCTCTGAGGTCATCTGCAAAGAGCAGCCCCAACACAATGCAGAGATCAGAGCCTGGTCTCAAGATGCTGTTTTACTATTCTGTAGAGGCTGCCCTTGAACACTTCTCTACCCAGGCATTATAGCCTGCTCAGTTTCTCTGCCGGGAGCTATTGCTCCCTTCCCAGCAATTACCAGTCTTTGGATCTTGGGACCTGGTGGCAAGAATCTGGAGCTCCATCCAGGCACAGCTTGGGCTCTCCCCACTGCTTCATTGGGTGTCTGCCTCAGGCTCCCTCACTGCATTCCCTCCATGGCCTTCACTGCCAGCATTCATCTTGTTCCAGCATATTTTCCCTGGAAAAGCTCCCAAACTGTCTGTTGCTAGGTCTCCTGTTCTGATTACATGCATCTGTGTTTGGTCCAGTGTGGGGGTGGGACATCTATCACTCTGAGATCATGTACCTTGAGTATCCTCTCTAGTCAAATGATTGTTGATTTCAGAGAAGTGTGGAAATCACCCCCTTGGTCTCAGGATACAGGCTGCTCAGGATGCAGGCAGCTCAGAATTGGGCAAGATAAAGCAGGTCTCTGCCTAGTCCCAGGACAGAGAAAATGACAGTCATCCATGTTTCAAGAATGTAATTCTTAAAGGAACACAAAAAATTAAAATGCTGTAAACAAGCCATCACTGAACAGGAGAAATGTAATGGATCTTACTTGTGGAGGGGGGCAGAGTTGATGATTTTTTCGGTAAGTCTTCACTGCTTCTCTCATTATGCTGGCAGTGATCTAAAGATAGGTCCAAACCAGTCACCAGACAATGGAACAATACACACAGCCTGGGCCTTGATGAGTTCCAGATCACCATCACTGAGCTGCAAAAGTAAGGGAAGTAAGGCTGGCACGGCCCAGCTTGGGGTTAGCACTTTGGGAGTCACGGGAGAACAGTGGCTAAGGGAGCAAACCCTCATTAGCATTCCCGGGTTTGAATCCTGGCTCTCCTTCTTGCTCACTTGTAGTTTTGGGGAATTCTTGCAAACTCTCTGCCCTCTATTTCCTTTCTACGGAACATGCATAATAGTAACATCAAGCTCATAAGGTTAAATTTAGCACAATGTTTGGGACATGCTGAGCTGCTCTCTGAATATTAGCAATTATTATTATGGCTACTGGGGTGATGCTCATACATGTACAGTACTGTCCAGGGGGAGATGACCTTTGGCTCATTCTGAACTGCTTTGTTATTCAAGGATTGGTTTTGTTTCTTTTTTCTTATTAATCTTCAGGGAGTAATAATACTCCATAATGATAGCAGTTTGGTACTTATGTGAATTAAGGCCCCAGAGAGTTAGTTGGTTGAACTCTATACCCCAGAAAAAAGGGGTTAGAATTGGGAACGATTTGAAAAATTGTCAAGATCCAATCAATTGGTTTGAAGTTCCAGGAGGAGTTCCCATCCCATCAGAAGATGTGGACAGCAAATCAGGGAATTAAATTCTACAAGTTTAACTAATATGGGGATAGTAAGAGCAATGCCAGTAGAAACAGCTGCAGCTTATTAGATATTAGGCAGACTAACCCTCAGCTGGTTTATATTAGAATGTGCTTCCCAGTACCTTCAAGTAAATGTCTTGCTATTCCTGCAGAATTCCTCCCCAATAGGTCATTATGTTTTATGTCATGTCACCCAGACATGCAACAGCTGGCAGGACCACGGGCGGGCATCTCACCTGAAGGAAGATATCTATAGTCTAACCAGTAGTCCCTGAAAAGTTTCCCAGAAACAATTATACTGTCAGTTCTAAGATGTGACAGCTGATCTATTAGCAGGAAGTTGTGGATGGGAACTTGAATTCACTCACCAAGAAAAAAAAAAAAATAGTTATAGCAACCAGGGATCTGTAGTGTATGTGCAAATTGCTGTGTAATTACTATATGATAATGAAATATAGTAACTAGTGTTTGCAACAGTGATTGAGTGATCAGTAAACATTAGCATCATATTCAGTATATTGTGTTGCAATTACATGAAAATGGATAATAAATGTTAACAAGATTTATATTTAAATTAGGATTTTCAAATAAATTTTGAAAATTACAAAAATGTATACTGAATTCTCTATAAAACTTAACTATCCAGATTATTCTTTATTTGGTGTTTCTGGGTGGTTAAATTTATATATTATTGAAAGTAGTGACTGATGAAATAAATGAATGATTTTAAGTGCCGTATCTTTCTGAGGATGTTTCAGACAGGTGAACTTAAGAAGCCAAACAGAGACCAATAGAATTTAATCATAAATTTATAAATGGTTAGAACTGGAAAGGAAAGGGAAGTGAAAATTATTAAGAATCTCCTCTTGGCCAAGCTAGGTGGCTCAGCCTATAATCCCAGCACTTTGGGATACCAAGGTGAGTGGATTGGCTAAGCCTGCAGGTTTGAGACCAGCCCAGGCAATTTGATGAGACCTCATCTCTACAGTAAATCAAAACTTAGCCAGGCATGGTAGTACGCACCTGTAGTTCTGGCTACTTTGAAGGCTGAGACGGAAGGATCCCCAGTGCCCAGCAGGTCGACATTGGGGTGGCCATGAGTTTGCCATTGCACTCCAGTCTGGGCGACAGTCTGAGTCCAACTCAAAAAAAAAGGGGGGGGGGGATCTCCTCTTGCAGGTAATATACTAAGGAATTTACCTATTTATACTTAAATTCCCTCAATAGTCATATGAGTTAGGCATAAGTATCTCTGTTTTATTGATGGGGATACTAAGCTATTTGCTCATATATTCTAACTATCTGTTACTGCTTAACAAATTATCCAAAACTTAGTGGCTTAAAAAAAGAGGTATTTTACTATGACCTGTCATGGAATTGTGGATTTGTGGGTTGACTGGGTACAGCTTGATGAGTCTTGCTTGGACTTTCCTTATGCATAGCTGGGGCTGAAGTCATCTGAAAGTTCTACTGAGCTGGGCATCCAAAGTGGCATCGCTATTCACATGTGTGGTGTCTGAGTTAAAATAGTTTAATCAGTAGAGTCCTGGATAGATATCTCTCTCTCTCTCTCTCTCTCTCTCTCTCTCTCTCTCACTCTCACTCTCACTCTCACTCTCCCTGTGGCCTGTTTACATGGCACCTGGTCTCATAGGATGGCAGTGTGAGGACTGTCAGACTCTTTATTTTATAGTGGCTGACATTTTCCAGACTGGACAGTGTGTTGCCCAAGAGAGCTGGACTGCAAGGTCTCTTATGTCTTGACCTCAGAAGTCTCAGAATGTCACTTCTTTTGATAAAACAGGTCAGTGAGGCCAGTCCAGATAAAGGAAAATAAATTAGACTCCATATGTCATTGGGAAGAGGGTCAAAGGGTCTATAGTCATCTTTCAAAAAGTCATATCTTAGTAACTCTGTTAGTATGAGAATTAAATCCTGGTATACTATGCATCAAAATCCATCACACCACATTTTAGGTAAATGAATCCTAGATAATATTGCATTTGCTGATGAAAGTTACTGAGTCCAAAATATATAATGTCATGCAATTAATTCAATTCACAATAATTTCTGGGAATTTTCCTATACATAAGGCTGTTAATTATTAACATGTTCAAAAATAAGAAACTGTCTCTAAAAAAGAGATGCAAATTCAATGAATTTAAAACAACTCAACATAAAATACTATCAAAAATTCTACAGGGAACTCTCTAGAGTGGGTTGTATATACAGGGATTTGTAAGGTCTTAAAACCTAATGGCCATGCCAGGACCAAAAAGCCACAGGCATTCTGTTCTTTCTGCATAATCAGCAGGTGACTGAGACTTAGGACAGATGGGCAAGTCCCAGAGAGTAGCTCATGCCATACATCTGGAATGTTAACATGTTGGAATGGGAAGTCCTTGTGCTTGTAGTAGCAGAAATTCTTGTGCTTTTCTCTACATTTAAAACTATGGAGGGGGGGAAAAAAAACCTCCACTGATCTGTGATTATACAAGAGAAAATCCAACAGTGATAACAGTCCTGTGATCCAAAGGAAACACAGAAGATGGAGATATCCCAGGGATTTTAATGTTCTACATATGTAACAGGTCTGACATAAGCAGGTTTAGCAATCACTAAGAGTGTTGTGTGGAAGAGATACTCTTGAAATTGGGGAGGAAAATGTTATCTTTTTTTCAATGATGATATTGAGAAATTAGACCAGATATTGTTGTAAAAAGCCATCTCTACAAAACCATTTCATATAAAAAAATGAGAATGGAACTAATTTAGTTAGCTAATTATCACATGCATTTCACATCAGCCCAAAAGCAACCAGAAGCCATTAGTAGCACACCCCGCCGTTCTTATCAAGCAGGGGATTAATGGGAACAAACCTGGAATTGACTTTTGCAGGTTTTGCAGAAATGAATCCACCATCTTCAAAAAGTAATAATCGCCAAGGGCCTCCCCTTGTGAGCTGCACTGTGAAGAGAGGCTTCCCCTGGAGTCTTGAGAAGCAAGAAAAACCTTTGTCTTTCCCTCTTCCTGGTTGCCTTCCCCTCCTCCTACCCCCTCTTGCAGAGTGCTGAAGGAAGAAGGTGAATCTCTTTACAGAGATAGTCCTAGAGGTTAATTTATCTCATTAGTGACAACCAAATCTCATGGTTTTTTGGCCCCAATACTGCCACAGGCCTAGCAATCTACACACAGCCTTGACTTGTTCTCAAAAGAATATGAGATTGGGGTTTTTTTTTTCCCCTATGTATATCCCTATATGTAGTTCACATAATTCATACCATTGCTCACCTGTCAAAATTTAAGCTTCACTCATTCAGTCATCCATTCATTCAAACAATCACTATTGCCTGATTTAGGCCATCACTGTGTTAGGTATTGAGAAAGGAAAAGAATAATTTCTATATTTAATGAGCTCATAATATGTCTCAGAAGAAAAAGGAATAACTAAAATGAGAGTGCAGTGTGATGCATTATGACATGACAATTGTATCAAAACATACTGGAATGTTGATGAAACAAGGAATCAGGAGAACTTGACTCAAGCACTGAAGAATCCAAATATAGACCAGGCAGCTAAGCTGGGTAGCTCTTTTGGGCAGAGGACAAACAGCATAGATAAACTATAAAAATTTTAAAATTTCAAATAATCTGAACACTTGGAGTATAAGATTCATATGGAGAAGCTACTGATAAAATAAAACTACTACTTTGTATTCTAAGTTTGTCCATTGACAAACACCATCAACAGCCCCTGAGAACTCTTTAGAAATACAGAAACTCAGGCTCCACTCCAGGCCTACTGAATCAGTATTTTGACCACTTCCCAGGTGACTTGCATGTAACTTAGAGTTTGTGAAGCACTGGAGTAGGACATGCAACGGTTGGCAGCTAAATTAGAAAAGGATGAAACTAGAAAATAAAGTTTTCAGCCCTTGAAAGACATGAACCTGCCAGGAAGCAACTACATCTAAAGACACTCAGTATTCTCTTTATGTCTGTCTTCTGTAATAGATGTCACGCATAACAGCTCATAGTTCTCATAGTTAGCAAAATTGTCATGGTTTTCGATGAGTTTGACCCCACAACTTCCTCATTGGTTAAGATATAGAGTAGGATATTATTTGACATTGCATTTTTATTTCTGTTATTTTGTGTAAACCTTGTGGCTCTTCTCCATTCAAAATAGACAATGAAGGATCCACTGCCTCAGGTTAAAGCTATTACAGTGGAGTCCAGAAAAGAAAGAAGTCAATTCTTGGCTCTGAGTTTCAAGATGGATTTTGAAGGGGTATGCCTTGGGAGTCACAGAATATGAGCTTTTCTCTTCGAAATCTGAGCCACAGAGAATTGGAGGCATAAACCTCAGGCTATCAGTGGTGGATTGGGAAGAAGAGATACAGAGCCAAGCAAATTTGCTTTCAGATTAGGTAAAAAGCCCATGGACTGTGTAGAGAAGACAGAAGACTAAAGGGGGTACTTAGATGATTATGAGTCCTGGACAAGGTACCTCATATTCTGGATTCTAGACTGAGTCTTAGCACCCCACAGGTTTGTGAGAGAAAATCTGGGCCTTATCTCTTGGGTTGCTTCAGGTTTCCATGAACTCATAATGGGGAAAAAGTGCACAGGTATGGTAGGATGCTCTCTGAGATTTTAAAAAAGAAGAAGATGATGTCAACATGGTTGATGAATTAGGTTTCTCCAGAAAAACATAGTCAATTAAATATATATGTATATGTGTGTGTGTGCAAGATAGTACTGTAACACTTAATAATACACATGCTAGAGAACTCATCCCAAATTAATCAATACCCACATGTAGTGTAACACAAAAATGGGAATCCACTGAGCTAGAGGGTCCCTTGGTTTGCTATTCAGACAGCTAGAAAGTTGAGATCCATGTCCTACCCAGCACTGTTAGAGAGCAAATTTTCCCTCACTCAAAATGCTGCTTCTCCTCCAAGAGTATAGAGGAAGATGAACAATGCCTGGTATGTCACTACATGAAGGACTATAATGCTAGTGTACTGAAAGCAGTTAAACTTGGGATCTACACTGATCTGTATTCAATTGTTACTTTGATTCCTCTTAAGTGATGTTGACTTTAAACTAGTGACTTATTTTTTTCCAAACAAAAACTTGTTAGATTTTTTTTATTTTCTATCACCCTCCACTAAAAACACGCAAGTCAATAGTTGTTTTTTAAGTATACCAAAATCCAAGAACTAAGTAGACATGCAAGAAATAACTCTTGAATGAATGCATGCATGCATGATTGTCTATTAGACCACAATATGGGGTAACTGTGCACTCTTTGCTCCACACAACTTAAATTCCCTAAATAAGGAGAGAGACAGGAGAAGAATGTTTACTATTTTGCTGTGCATTGGTTTGGAGAAGCATAATAGTTTCAACTCTAATTATATAAAAATGATGGAAGAATCTTACATTTATTGACAATTCATTTGGCTCTGGCAATTGAATAGTTATATCATACAGCAACTCAATTCCACAGATCCAAAAACCTTTTGGATCTTCTCTTTGCCTCTCTCCTTACTTAGGGAACTTAAGTTGGGTGGAGCAAAGAGTGCATAGTTGCCCCATACTGTGGCTTAATAGACAATCATGCATGCATGCATTCATTCAAGTTATTTCTTGAATGTCTACTTAGTTCTTGGATTTTGGTATACTTATAAAACAGCTTTTGACTTGTGTGTTTTTAGTGGAGGGTGATAGAAAATAAACAAAAAAATCTAACAAATAAATAAATTATAGAATATATTAGAACATGATAATTGCTAGTACTATGGAGAAACAGAAAAATGGACAGGTGGTTAGAGATGTACGTTATGGCATGCAATGTAAAACAGGATAATCAGGGTAGGCAGGCTGCAGTGAGAGAACTTGAAGACAGTTGCCATGTGGATATTTGAAAGAAAAATATCAAAGGTAGAGGGAGTGGCCATCTCAAAAGCCCTCAGATAGAACATGGTGCCTGACATGTCTGAGGAACAACTAAAAGGCTGGTGTAGTTGGAGCTGAGGGAAAGAGGTGAAAAAGAGGAGGAGGCACAAAGAGACCAACCAAAAGCCTGACTGGTTCTCAGGATCAGAGATCATCTTGGCTTGGGCTTTCCTCTTCCTTGGTGTGGAAGTGAGGTCCTCCAAGGAGAACCACTCTTTCCACCTTACATATTCCAAGAGCCTACAGATGAAAAACCCTGGCTGGGATATGATGGAGACTTTTGATCCTTGTCCTACAACGAGATCTGACAGACCTACACCTCAGGTGGTGGAAGCGAGACTCATATAGTCTGTGACACTTAACTCAGAATCTCTCTCCGTCAAGGATAGGGGCAATATGGACTCATGATTGGGAAACAATTAGCTGAGAAGATTTCAAGGAAAGGAGGGGATGTCCATGAACAAGAAGGAGGGAAACAAGAAGTTACAACTTGCATGGTGTCTCAAAAAGACAAGGAAATTCAAAGATGGACAGTAAACTTTCCTATAATAGTCCTTGGAAGCCCACTTAACCCACCCAAGGCTCTCCCCATTCTGTAAAATGAGAATTTAGGTCAGGTAATCTCCAAAATTCTTCCACAGTGTTTCTCTACCCATGTACACTTTGTATCACACAACTTGTTACCTAATTTTCCAAGAGACTTCATGTTCTGAACTAAATCTCAGAAAGCATTATGAGCTGAATTGTGCCCCTCCCCCCATAAATCCACATGTTCAAGCCCTAAATCCCAGTTCCACAGAATGTTACTGTATTTGGAGATAGACGAATTCTCTAAACTAACGCGACTGGCATATAAGAAGAGAAAATCTGTAATAGACAGTTCCAGAGGGAAGATCATGTGAAGACCCAGGGAAGAAAACATGATCATCTACAAGCCAACAAGAGAGGCCTGAGTAGAAACCAACCCCATTAAAATCTTGATCTTGGATTTCTGACCTCCAGAATTATGTTAACATAAATTTGTGTTTTTTATGTCACCCAATGTCTGGTACTTTGTTACAGTAGCCCTATCAGTTGAATACAGCAACGGTATAATAGTGTCAAAACTATGCCCACAGAATCAGGTATGGCCTTGGTGCATGTAGGGAGAGGAAGGAGAGAATGAGCATATAAAAAAAGAGCTAAGCCCTTCTTCTCCAGGGCATCTCAGCCAATGCCTGGTTCAGCTTTTGTTTCAGACTTTTCTTAAAGTATATATGAGAATGTACTTCTCCTAGTTCCACTTCTGATTCATGGAGCCAAATGACCCAACAGACCATTAAAGTAACCACATCTCTGATCCCCTTCAGATGCAGCTGGCTTTAGACCAACACTCCTTCCCCATCCTGAATTTGGATATCAGCTCTGGGCTTGGCTCATATGCTTATGCCCAGCTTAGCATGCCCCTTGTTGGGTTGCCTACTTTGATTTTCTATTGGTGAATCTTGATTTCCTTCTGCTCAGGGCCTGGCAATTAACCAAGATGGACCTATAATACAAACTAGATTCTTCTTTAATTGTCAGAAATATTCAAGGTGACTTTATATTAGAACTCCCTGTGGATATAACAATGCTTCTAAGCTGTCTTTTTCTTCTAAATAACAGAAAAGATGGGCAATATTTTAAAGTAGTCATGAAACACGCAGCAGTATTGTAACAATAATAGCAGCATTACATTTTAAAAAATCACAATATCTCAGGCCCATAGAAACTTAATTATTCATTTTCCATGTTTTCTATACATAAATACTCTAAACTTGTAATCACAGAATAAACACAGTTTTATACTCTGCTTTTCTCTTAGCATAGCGTGAATACCTTTGCTCATTGTAATCTTAATTGTTGCTTTTAGTGGTTTCATAATATACACCTAAATGGATGCCCTTTGTCTTAAATATTTTGTGGAATATTCAGGCTGTTTTAAAATTCTCCACTATTTTGAATAATGTTGACGTGAGCATCTTTATGAAAATAGTGTTTTCCATTTCTGGGGACAATTTCCTTAGGAAATTTTTTCAGTAGGGAAATAGTTAAAAAATCTAAGTAGTTTTATAATTTTAAAAGCACATCACACTTTCAAAAGACCTGTCAATTTATTGCCTGTAGCAATATAAATTTCAACCTCATCAGAAATGGGTGTTATCATTATTTTTCACTTTTTACCAAAAGTTAAATGTGACCTTATTTGTTTTGATTATAATTCCCTGATCAAAATGTTCTATTTTAGACTTTCTCAAATGTTGGAATTTATATTTATGTTAAGAGATAAATAAATTCATGGTGGAATAAATAGATATTTAATACCTACTCTCAGACAATTTACTAGGGATTTTATACTCACTACCCTTTCATCCTCACAATAACCTATGATTATTTCACAGATGAGTTACCAGAGACTTGTCCAAAGTCACAGGTCTAGTAGGTAAAAGTGGTGAATTAAAACTCAGAACTTTCTTCAGTTCTGAAATGACTGACAGTTAAAAAATGGATTTATAGACATCAAGCATTGATGCGTAAGTTCACATAAGACCAGAAGCTGAGACTCCTCTGTAAGCACTTGAAACAGAGCATTTGGACCCAGATCTCAAAGATTCAGATACAGTGAGGTTGGGGAGTGGCCTGGCAGTCCATAGTTTTACCTCTCAGCCCGGTGACTCTCATTATCAGGTGAGATTTGCATATGGCATTTGGCTCGCCCTAGATTTCCACTCTTGGCTCTCAGCTTCACCTAGAGAGGTTGGTAATGTCTACAGATTTTGGAACTGCACTCCAAACCTACTAAATAGAGTCTTCTGAAACGGGGTTCAGGAATCTGTGTCATAACAGGCCCTTTAAGGTATGCTTACAAAGCAGCCACACTGGGTTTCTCAGTGGCATTTGGAAAGTGCTGCCCTACAATTTCACGGCTGCTGCCCTTTGGATCTGTGGTATGGGATCCTACATTAAGTGAAGGTCTTTTACAGGGGTTTTTAGTTACTTAAATAGAAGTCTCTGAAACAAGATGCCAAAATGATCTGGAGTATCCAATAATTGAGTCTGCTTGCCATTTTAGAATCTCCCTGAAGATCAGTATTTGGACTTTACAGACTTTTAAAAACCTATAATTTATCATATTTTTTAGCTATACTCATATATCTTAGTTCTTACATTATATGTTAAAATTGCATTCCTTTCTTGCTACCAAAAAACACAAAGTCTGTTCTCATGATAAAGCATGATTCTGAAATCCTCCTCCTTTTTAGCCCCCAGTAATTGTTATATTCACACTTTGGATAAAGAGCCTACGATAAGGGTTTAATTTGGATTAATAGGATAATTACTGTGTGACAAACGAATGCCAAATGATGTGAAGAACTGCTTTGTAAGAGAGTTCGTGGTTTGACAAAGGTTTACTTTCAGGTGTGTGGCCTGAATTACAAACCTCAGAAATATTTCCCAGGATCCTGATGAAATTTATGTTTAAACATACAATGCAACCTTACAATTTTCCTGGATATTTTTAAGAATCAAGTTTAAGCTCTCCAGTGGGATCTTTCTATTATTCCTCCGACTTTCCTGAGACAACTGAATTGTCACCTTGACCTTGCTGATGTCTCAAGTACAGTTTTCTGAAAATGAAGAGGCAGTCCCTAGTTTATAGAGTGGAGGAATGCATTGTCTCTAAAGATCATGCCTGTATTCACCAGTGCATCCAACATATACTATTGTAATTGTTCACATGTTTTTCATTCCTGTTAGACTATGAGCTCCACCAACTTCAAGGGCTGTGCATTAATACTTTGATAACAATGGCAAAATATCTTCAACACCTAACCACCTCTGAGTTATTCCAATGACATCGGTATCATGCTAACCTTCATTCTAGAGAAAAGAGAAATGCAGCTAAGAAAGGCAAAACATTTGCTAAAAATTCAATGATTAATAAGGGACAGAAGTAAGATTCAAGCTCAGAACTGCCTGACCTCAAGACCTTAATTATTATGCCCCGTTTTGTGTCATTACTACTTTATTCACAGTAGGTACTTAGCACCTAGAAGGCACTGAGTATAGTACTGAGGAAAGAGCTTACATTTATCAAGGATTTGCCTTCTGCTTCATATTGTTCTCAACTCTGCAGACAGTATCAACTCCCAGAGATTAACCATTACACTTCCATGAGGGCTTGCCTGTGCAGATGGTTGCCACCTATGAGAATGGACAAGGGTGGGCTGACTGTGGCCCCCATGGGCCTGGCTGGCATTTCAGTCAAGCTCAAGACTTTGGCTATCTGAATTACAAATTTCTTTTTTCTGTCCTCTCTCTTAATTTCCCCACTTCTACTCTATCTGTATTTTGTAATGGGCCTATTTTTCGTCTGCCTTCACACTTTCCCCTCCCACTATCTACCACCTGATGCATGAGAAATACATGCTGGGCACTTCCCCATACCTTGCTCTAAACACTACGTTCATTCACAGCCCCCCACCCCTCACTACAACAAGGCTGCTCTGTACCCCTCTAGGTTCTTCCCCAGCCACTGGGAAGAGCAGTGGTAGGGTCACACCCTGTGTTGCCTGAGGTCACGGATTCTTTTCAACTCATTATTATATGAGATCAGGTAAGTTGCTTAATCCATCTATCCCTCAGTTTTCCATCCTTACAAATAGCACAATAATAACAGTACCTGCCTTCTCAGGTTGGGGGAGAGTTAAAGAAGCAAATACATGTACTGAACTTATAACAGTCCTAGGCTTAGAACAAGAGCTTTGAGAGTGGCAGCCTTTCCACTGGCCTATTTCAACAGTCTCTTCATGCTCCTCAGTTCTGGTTGCACAATAGGATGTCTCCTTTGCAGACTGGCATTCCTTTCAGCTTCTCATTCTACTCACTCTTTGGCATTATCCTCCCTTACTTTTTAATTTGAATTTCTTTTTCTGTTTCATTTTTCTTGTTAGTCTGTTATACCTGAGACCATATAGGAATGTGTTTTTAGGCGTATGTGCTTCTTCTATTTTATACACAGTCACCTGACCAGCAGAAAAATTCATTTAATTTCATGGCTTGTTTTTAACAAAATGAATTGTTTTGGAAACTGAATTAATAGAATCAATCACATGTAGATACTGTTTTATAAAAGAACTATAGTTTCACCCAAGCAATTTTTGTTTGTTGTTGTGTGTGTGTGCGTGTGTGTGTTTTGCAGGCTGATGTCTGCTCATGTTGCAAATGGAGGCCAAGTCTGCAGAGTCCTCAGTGAATCTTGGTAGGAAAGACACTCAATCCCTCTAAGCCTCAACTCTTATATCTGACCAACAGGGATTAATGGGTTTACTTCATAATGGTATTTGGGGAATACTTTGTTGATATTAAAATCTAATAGAATTGGAGTTCAGTGTTAAGAAGAAGGCTATGGTAATGAGCGTGTGTGTGTGTGTGTGTGTGTGTGTGTGTGTTTTCTACATTTTTTATCTACAGTACTGCATGCTTCTTCCAGGAAAAATCTTTGTAATTTGAAAAGTTGAATAGATACCATGAGACACCGTGAGCACATTTAAACATGTGAAAAACATGGCATCAGCACTAAGGATATGTCAATAGCTGGAGACTCAGGCTCTGGTTGGTGAGGGTATAGATGATGAGATGTCAAAGAAGATGAGACATAAAAAAGAAAATAACAGAGGCCTCTTTTCCAGTCTCCTTTATTAGTTATGGAATAATTGGTTCATTTAAACACTAGGAAAGAGTCAAGTTGGAAAAAGACTGGAGAGGAGACTGCAATTTTGGATAGGGCTTTATATATAAGTCTTTGTGGAATGTTTCCTTCTTAAGAAACAAAACAAAACATGGATTGGTATCCTGAGGCTAAACATTCTTCTAAAATATTTCACTCTAAACCAGTTCATGCCTCGTACCTATTACCAAAGGAGCTATGGCTATCAAAATGGAAAGGTTCTGAAGCTGGCCACTAAATAAAATGATGTGTAAGTTAAGTTTGTTAATTTAAACATCTCAGCACTAATTTAATTCACTTGCAGGTTGCAGTTCAAGTGGAGCCCTGTCTCCTGGCTCTGGGGTTGGAGTATATGTCCCATACTGAAGCCAATCAATTGCAGAGCATTCGTCCTGCTAGGATAAACTTCTGACACATTCAAAGCATATGATATAAAATTATGTATTTTTCTGAGATCTTAAAATCTCATTATTTCGATCTAACTTAAACCTGGAAGAATTAGATATCAAGAACTGTCACCATTATCTTTCAAGTTTAGGACAACTTGTCTGACAATGGTACCCACCCAGAGGAAGTGGATCTATAAGGAGGCAAGAGAGAAACTGGGTCCAATGTGGTATGCTATATAATTCTCTTCTAGGTTGAAAAAAATAGTTAACTGGAAAAAATCCCATAGTCCACCATGATAGTCACCTGCCCCAACCACAGCCAATGAGAAGTGATAACATTTTTGTTGGGATTGTAAAAAGGATGCCCTTACTCCTTACTGCTGACTTGAAAGTATATCTCGGAAGCTGCAACATTCACTTTTCAAACTCTAAGGATGACCTAAAACACAGTAAGTAGATGATTAGTAATAACAACTCTCACTTTTCTTTCCATGTATGCTACTTTTCTGATCTTCTGCTCTCTGTAGTATGTGAGTCCTCAAGGTAGCTATGGAAGTCATGGAAATCTAGGATACAGCCTCCAGAACCAAACTTCTTAAGTGTATAGCTTGTCAGTACCACTTGCTAGCTATATACATCCTTGGACAATTTACTTAGCCACTTTGCTCTTAATCTGTATAATGCAAATAATAATCATAATTACTTCATAGTCTTGTTTTGAGGACTTTTTGAGATTATTGTTTATCTGCACAAGTACATGATTAATATTCAATAAATTCTTAGTATTATGTTTTAGGGTATCAGAGATAGAAATTTCTGTCACTGCAAAAGTAACCTCAAGCACAGATCATAAATCATGTGGAGTAACCAGGAGTGAAAGAAGAGACCGGGGGAACAATTCTTGTAAAATTTCTATCTATATATTTAATAGAAAATGAGACATATGTTATCACTCATAAGCAGACCCTAAACATTTACCATAATATTATAAGAAAGGGATCAGCAGTAGCTGGAAACTGCTGGGGAAAGAGGGCACAGAACATTAATAAGGGTACCTGATCTCAAACGAGGCAAAGCGGGGACCAAAGGTAGGCCCAAACTTTACCTCTATGATGACCACTTTTATACCTAATTCTGAATTGTGCCCCACATCTTTAAAATAAAGTAAATTTTAAAAAAAGAAAATGAGATATAAGACTACGTCCTTGGAAATATCTCTTTGTAGACCAAGGAGATATTCTCTCAAAGTCATTTCCAAGTTGTCAAACAGTTAATAGCAATGTGATCTCAATGAATGGGAGACTGGGTAGACATTATGTTTGGTCATTTCTGTATAATCAATCTGCTGTTGATTTTTTATTTCTTTATTTTTTTTAAAAAACTGGTGTACTTGATAAGATATGGAGCACTTTAATTGTAGAGCAAATGAAGTCTGGAGAGAGGTAGTTAGCAGAGAGAGTTCCTCTTTATATAGCACTACTTTTCCAAACATTTGCTCTGAATTAGCAATTCTTAGTACATGAGATGGAAAAAACAAGGAGATGTAGAGAGATGAAGTAGAAGACAGAAAAATATAATGCTAAAAGAAAAAAAACAGAATATTGTAATAACTCTATAGTGCTTAATATGTAAAAGACACTATGTCAGACCCAGTATATGACTAATCTAATTTATTTGCAAAGTTATTTTTAGTATCATTTTTAGAGAATAACTGACAGAAATTGATTGATTTTTCCAAACTGATGAGTGCCTTGTCTCTCTTATGGAGCATGACTAAGCTCTATCTCATTCAGAGATTTCTATAGTACGTGCACAGGTAACTTTAGAAATGTCAGATAGTGCTATGGTTTCAATGTGTCACTTTCAAAATCCATACTGAAATCCTCATTGTGGTGATATTAATACATGGCATCATTTGAAAGAGACCTCATGAATGGAATGGTGACTCATCAAAGAACTGAAGAAATTTATTGTGGGTTCTTTTTCCTTTCATCCCTTCCACCATGTGAGGATGCAGCATTAGTCCCCTCCAGAGGTCATAGCAACAAGGTGCCACCTTGAAAGCAGAAACCAGGCTCTTATGAGACATTGAACCTACTGGTGCCTTGATCTTGGACTTCCCAGCCTCCAGAGCTCTGAGAAATTAATTTATGTTCTTATAAATTACCCAGTCTGGGCTATTTTTTTGTTATAATAGCACACATGCACTAAGACAGATAGCCTTCTTGAATGCCACAGTAAAAGAGAACTGAACTATAGATTGAAACTGAAATATATACAAACACATCTAAATGCTGTATTCACTACAGATGTCTGCTAAAATGAGGTGTTTTCCTTTGTCAACATTAGCTGTCATTTTCGTTACTAGGGAACGTCTGTATGATTACTATTTGAGGTCTTGAGTCAAGCTGATCATGTAGCTCAAACTCAGATTACTACTAGTAAGAATGTAGGAAACTCTCTGGATTTGGAAAGATTTTCTCGTCAGTTCCTGGGTTATTTGGTTTATTTTGTATAACGTATAATATTGATCCAATTCCAAAGCTTTATACCAAATCTATTCATATTCAGGCATCCATTTAAAGAGAGTTGCTATTCTGAAGACACTTGTTCTTGATGGCACAAAGATTTAAAGAATCTTGTCAATGTATTATTCAGGTCATTGACCCATGTTAAATGTATTGTTGAAATACAGGGCTTAACAAGTTTATTTTTTAAAAGTTGCCCATGTGCAGGAAATATATACCACAGTGATGCTCAAATAGATAAATTGGATAGAGCCACCCCTTATACATTTAAGAATAGATTCAACTTTACATGCAAGCTGATCACTTGAAACCTCAATCATGTTAGCATACAAAGGAACCAACTCAAAATTTGAAACATGGAGAAGAAATCTGCAAATTTCTGGAATATATGTTAAACTTCCCTCTTGTCATTGTTTATACTACTAAAATTCAGAAAATATAGAAAAGCACAAAAGTAGGAAAAAACTATTATTACAGCATTCTGAAATTATCACTATTAATATTTTGGTCCTAGCCGGGCTCCGTGGCTCAGCCTGTAATCCCACGCTTTGGGAGGCTGAGGTGAGTGGATTGCCTGAGCCCGTGGGTTCGAGACCCGCCTGGGCAACTTGGCGAGACCTCATCTCTACAATAAATAAAAAAAACGTGCCTGCAATTCCGGCTAATTAGGAGGCTGAGGTGGAAGGATTGCCGGAGCCCAGCAGGTCAAGGCTGCAGTGGCCGGGAGTGCCCACTGCACTCCAGTCTGGGCCACAGAGTGAGACTCCAACTAAAAAAAAACAAAAAAACAAAAACAAACAAACAAACAAACAACAAAAAATATATATAGAGAGAGAGATCTTTAACTTTTTAGTCTTGTGGAAAATTTTATATTTGTATATAAGTGTATATACCTATAGATAGAAATCTACACATATTTTCTACCAAAAAAACACACACCATGCAAAGTATTTGATAACTATATATTCATTGAGCAAGTATATTATGGCATTTTCCATGTAAGTGAATAATCCTCTATAACATTATTTTTAGTGACTGCATATACATTGCATAAATATTTCATATTTTAATAGTCAATTCTATCATTGAATTTTTAAGTTGTTCTTAATTTTTTGATATTATAAATTATGCTATTATATCAGTCAGCTATTGCTAAACTAATGTTTGGTAATAAACCACTGCTAAATGCAGTGGCTTAAAATAATAATCTTCATATTCATGGATCTTTTGGTTGACTGTGGCAGTTTTGGTTCTCTTTATAGGACTAAAATTTAGGATCTTCCCCATGTGACTGTCATTCTCCTCAAACCATTAAGCTATCTGGGGCACACTATTTTTATGGCAACAGCAGGACAAGTCTGACTTTGCAAGCACATTCCAAGTTCCTGTTGATACTACATCCACCTATAAAAAAAAATATCCAAAGCAAAGCACATATCCAAACTCAAAGCACAACGCAACTGTGTGATGAAAAACTACTGAAGAACATAGGAAAATGGATAGATACTGAGAAGGGTGAAGAATTTTGAATGAGAGTACAATCTATTGCAATTAAAATAAACATTCTTGTTTATATGAACTTTACATATACCTCTTTTAAAATGCTGTTATTGTAGGATTATTTTCTGAAAGTGGGGTTGGACAATATGTTTTCACAAGTGTATATACATGGTATCTAATCTTCCCACATCACATGCTCTCTGGTGTAGAAATCTGCTGTAAACTTAAGCTCTACTCTATGGATGGAGTTAATCCAGTCCATCTCAGACTTGCTGATACTCTTTTGTTTTCCTGATTCTTTATCTACTGGTTGGTGATGAATCTCAGCTACCATTTTCCTATTGCTCTACTGATCAATGACTTTAGATGATCTTACTTTGCTTCTTTGATGTACATTATCACTATTATTTGAAAACTTGTTTGGCATTTGCCTTTCTGCAGCAAACAAGGAGGCCTTTATAAAAAAGACATGCCCAGCACATCTTCCTCAACCTTGCTGAAACCACAGAGCTTGTTAATTCCCAGTTTAATCTGAGCTGGAAGAAGATCAATCTTGGAACAAGTGTTTCATTCTTAAGAACTTTTTCTCCCTTTTCATTAAGATTTGACTTCCCTGACTGTTTTGTAATCATGATGCCTCTATCTTTACAGAATATGAGTGGATTCCGTTAAGATAATTTAAATGGGAAAGTAGGGTAAAATCCTACCATCTCTAGAGAGAAGGTAATGGATGAGTCACCCACAATTTTTTTCTCCCTATGCCTTAAGAGTACCAAATCAATAGTTCTCAAATTTGAACACGCATTATAGTATCTTGGAAAATTTTTTAATCAGTATCTGGGCTTAAATTTAGCACTATTTCCTGATTTTAAAAATTATGGTTTATAATATAGGAAGATATCCTTAAATTGTTATTTATGGAGTAGCAAAATTAAGATCATATCTTAAGAAACATATCTAGACATAGTTGCTGTTGCTTTTAATCTTGATGTATACTTAAAATATATGAAAAGAATTTTTAAATACCATTGTTTGAGTTCTACCATAAAATTTTTATTTAATTGGTCTTAGATGGGGTTTAAACAATGCATCCATTGACAGTAGCAGGGCACTGCCAGGGGAGAGAGGGTACACAACATCAGTAAGGGAACCTGATCTCAAACCAGGCAAAGTGAAGACCAAAGGGAGGCCCGAACTTTACTTGTATGATGACCACTTGTATACCTAATCCTGAATTGTACCCCACATCTTTAAAATAAATGTGATAAAGATAATTTAAAAATCATATCTAACAAAAATTCTCCCATAGGATTTTAGCATGTATACAGTTAAGAGGTATTGCTCCAAAGCCTCAAAAATTTTCTGAGAATTCATAGGTGTTGTTATATGTTGCTCTTGCCCCAACACACACATATGTATCTTTTGGACTTTCTTTTCCTTATTTTTATTTTTGTTTTCTGTTTTCTTCAAGAAGAAGTTAAAAGCCTTTGTGCTTTTATCCACAACTATACTAGCTTTATGCAAAAACCGTCCTGAAGGAGAATTTATTATATTAAAACCGTTTCCTGATTCTTCTGGTACAGTTTTGACACAAAAAGCTTAGACTGTATTACTACTATTTTTTCAAAAATAAAAATTTAGAAAAATGAAAAATAAATGATTTTTCTTGTGTCTTTCAGATAGATGAGAATGCATGGTAAATTACCACCCTGAAATCTGGAGAGACATATACATCTAGAAAGATAAAACCACTGGAATTTATATTTACTTAAAGCAAAAGCCACTGAACATATGAACTGGCAGAAACATAATGCACAAGAGTCAACACAGCAGGTCTGAGACTGCTATTCTTAGAGACCTATATGCAAGGATGGCCCCTGGCTGGTGTTTGGGAACTTGCATTCTAGGAGATTTCCCATCATTGCCAGTCCTGATAACAGGGCTCACACTGTGCTTAAACTCTACAAGCCATGTAGTTTATGTTGAGCACGTGTTTTTCTTCTGGGAGTCTGGAATATTGGTATGTGCTATGCAGAAGATGACCCCAATAAAAACTTTGGGTACTGAGTCTCTAATAAGCCTTTCTGGTAGATAATATTTAATATGCATTGTCACAACTCATTGCTGTAGGAATTAAGAGCAGGCTGTCTGCCTCCTCTGGGAGAGGACTCGGGGGAGCTTGAGCTTGTTTTCCACCAGATTTTATCCTATACACACTCTTTGCCCTTAAAATTTGGTATATTTTACTATGAAAGATCATAGTTATATAATGATATGCTGAGTCCTATAAGTCCTTTTACTAAATCATTAATCCTGAGGTAGTCTTGTGGATCCACAAAGGAAATATTTAAATATTAACTTTGATAAATAGCAAGGAACTGAGTATGAAAATGCATGAAAGTTAGAAAACCGTAAAGTCCATTGTTTTATGGGCTCCCACATTTCCATGGGCTTTATCTCTAGAATCCCTCACCCTCAGTTTGTATGATGAAGATTTGAGCAAGACATGCTCCTTGTTCTAACAGGTAAAACAGAATCATTGTGAGTTATACTCAGAGCCTTCATGTAGTCAAATCTTACTCTCTAGGGGAAAGTCTTTGCCAGAGACTTCTATCAGAAAAAAAAAAAATTTATTATATCCAGTTCCCTCCAGCCTTCTTGTTTTGCTAAGGGGGTAAAAAACAATGAGTCAGAGTATTGAGGACATAGATTGAGAATATTGAAGACAAGTTAGGAATCTGGGGACTATGGGGAAAAAAGCTATATCACTGGAGACACAAATGTAGGTAACATAGCCCAAATTCACAGGCCCACTAAAAGACTATGATTCAATAGAAGGATTATAGAGTGTTTCCCATCCCCTAAACTTGCCTTCCACAAAAAAGAAAACTACATTATAAACACATTATTGTGGCTGAAAGGAATGAAAGACACAAACTCTAACTAGAATTATTAGAGGAACCCAAAGTCAAGAGGAAATTAAAACAACAACAAACAAAACAAAACAAAAACAAGGATACTGTAGCAGCTTAAAACCCCTGGTACCTATAGCTACAACAAACATTAAACAAAGGTTACATAGAAACTAGATTAACAAATATCCTCACATTAATCCTATTTATTTCAGCTCCTATTACCTGATACACTATGTCTAGCTTTTAACAAAAAATTACAAGGCATACATATAGGCATGAGCAAACACAGTCTGAAGATACAAAGCAACTATCAGAACCAGACATCATAGATATGATATAATGCTAAAATTATCAGACATGGAAATTAAAATGACTGATAAAATTTTTAAGGGGCTCTAATGGAAAAAAGTAGATAATATGCTCAAACAAATAGGTAACATAAGAAGAAAAATGGAAATAAAATAATTAAAAAGAAATGAAAACTGCTGTAACAGATACAAACAACGTCTTTAATGGGTTCATCAGTAGACTATAAATGACTGAGGAAACAATCAGAACTTGATTAGTGAATAAAAATTTTTCAAACTTAAATGCAAAGAAAATGAAGAAGCATGGGAAAGGAATATCAATAACTCTGGAGCAATTTCAAAAAGTTTGATTTATGTGAATTGAAATACAAAAGTGAAAATAAATAGAGAATGGAGTAAAAGAAAAATTTAAAATAATAATGGCTGAAAACTTTCCAAAATTAATGGGATCCACCAAACAAAAGATCCAGGAATTTGAGAAAATTACAAGCAGGTCAACACACACACACAACACACACATACTCACACACACACACACACACACACACACACACCCCAGACATACCCTCATACCATATTTAAACTTCAAAAACCAAAGACAATGAGAAAAGTTTTAGAAAGAAAAAGAGAAAAAGATGAAGAAAGAAACTAAAGTTATAGAGAAATAAGAATAAGATTTATGACAGACTCCTCATCAGAAACCATGTAAGCACTAAGAGAGTAGAATGAAATAGTTAGTAAGAGGAAAAAAATACCAAATAAAATAAAATTTAAAAAACTCCTTGAATTACACGTGGTGAAGTTATTCTTTAAAAAAAAAAAGGAAAATTAAAGGCTTACTCAGACTAATAAAAATTGATCAAATTCTTTACAGACAGACTTTCCTTTCAAGGTCTGTTAAAAGACACTTTTGTTTTGTTTTGTTTTTGTGAGGTTTCACTCTGTTGCCCAGGCTGGAGTACAGTGGCATGATCATGTCTCACCACAACCTCGACCTCCTGGGCTCAGGTGACCCTCTCACCTCAGCCTCCTGAGACTACAGGCATGCAACACGTGCTCAACTAATTTATTTATTTTTTTGTAGAGACAAGGTAATGTTATGTTGTCTAGGCTGGAAAAGGCAGATTTTAGTGAGAGAGAAATGACATACATAAAAATTTTGGATCTCCATAAAGAAAAAGAGTAAAAAAGATATAATACATTTTTTTTAAAAAATTGTTAATATTTTTTCTTACTTTATTTAAAAGATTACTGTCTACAGTAATAATAGTAAATAGTGTCAATACTTAGTTAATTATAGCATATGAAGATACGAAGTAAATTACAAAAGTGTCATAAGGAATAAGAGTGAGGACTTGGGAACAACACAGTTTTTTGTTTTGTTTTGTTTTGTTTTTAGTCAGAGTCTCACTCTAGCCCAGGCTGGAATGCAATGGCATGATCATGGCTCCCCATAGCCTCAAACATCTGGGCTCAGGGGATCCTCCCACCTCAGCCTACCAAGTACCTGGGACTATTGGTGGTGTACACCACTACATCTGGCTAGTATAAAAAAAATTGCAAGCCGGGCTCGGTGGCTCAGCCTGTAATCCCGTGCCTTTGGGAGGCTGAGGTGAGTGGATTGCCTGAGCCCACGGGTTCGAGACCCGCCTGGGCAAGCGAGACCTCATCTCTCTACAATAAATCAAAAAAAAAATTAGCCGGGCGTGGTAGCGCGCGCCTGTAGTTCCAGCTACTTGGAAGGCTGAGGCGGAAGGATCGCCGGAGCCCAGCAGGTCGATCGCCGGGAGCGGCCACTGCACTCCAGTCTGGGCGACAGAGTGAGACTCCAACTCAAAAAAAAAAAAAAAAAAAAAAAAATTGCAGAGATGAGATCTCACTATGTTGGCCAGCTGATCTTGAGCTCTTGTTGCCTGCTTCAGCCCCTCAAAGTGCTGGGATTGCAGGTATAAGCCACTGTGCCTTGCTGAGAGCAACAGGTTATAAGCTACCTGGAAGCAATATAGCATATTTGAAGTACAATTATATTAGTTATAAATGTGTACAGCAAACTCTAGGGACCCACTACATTTTATCACAAATATAATTGATATGCTAAGAGAGATAATATAAAATGTTCAATTAAAACTAGAGAAGGCAGAAACATGAAGAAAAATAAGAAACAAAAAAAGCAAAGAATAGAAAGCAATAAAAACAAGAATATTAATAATTACTTCAAATACATATTATATATACTAATTTAAAGGCAAAGATTTGTCAAGATAAATAAATATTAAAACCATACTCCATGTCATCTATAAAAAAAACTAGCATTAAAAACAAATTATATGGGTTAAAAGTAAAGAAATAGAGAAAGATATACTATTCTAGCATTGATTAAAAGAAAGCTGTAGTTGCTTTGTTAATTTCAGACAAAGCAGACTTCAAAGCAAGAAAGATTGTTAGGGATAAAGAAGAAACACTACATAATGACAAAGAGGTCAATTCTTCAAGAGGACATAACAATGCTGAAAGTGT
Source organism: Tarsius wallacei (assembly GCA_963574415.1). Lineage (NCBI taxonomy): Eukaryota > Metazoa > Chordata > Mammalia > Primates > Tarsiidae > Tarsius > Tarsius wallacei. The sequence continues at coordinate 58,777 of CAUYQG010007288.1, forward strand.
ATGCACCAAACAAAAGAACTTCAAAATATATGGGACAAAAAGTGATAAAACTGAAAAATAGACAAATCCACTATTATAATTAGGAACTTCTACACAGTTTGTTAGTAATTGATATATCAACAAGGCAGAAAATCAGTAAAGATACAGATGACCTGAACAGCACTATCAATCAACTTGATCCAATTGACATTTAAAAAACACTCTATCTAACAACACCAGAATACATATCCTTCTCAAGCTTGCATAAAATATTTACCAAGACAGACCACATTCTTGGCCATAACACAGCCAACAGATATAAAATAAAAGAATTAATGCAAAATGTTTTCTCAGACTACAATGAAAATTTTTTCACTAAAAATTAATAACAGAAGGAAAGCTAGAAAATTACCTAATATGAAAAAATGAAACAATGAACTTCTAAATAACATGTAGGCCACAAAAAGTATTACAGCATTTTGAACAGAATGAAAATAAAAATTTAAGTGAAGTTTAAGATGGCTCAGTAGAGGCATCTGGCACTCATGTCCTCTGTGAAAGAGAAGCAAAATAGTGAGAATCAACTTAGAATAGATCATCTAAGAAACAAAACTATAATTCAGTATAAAAATGACAAGAAACACCTAGGGCAAGAAAAGAGAGGGAAGCCAGGCAATATGCCCAGTTGGAGTTATCTGGGAGTCCAAAAAGGCTCCCTAAGTTCAGGGGGAGGGATAAGTGAGAGACTCCTAGCATTCCACATTCCTATCGTGGACTCTTGCATTCCTAGCCACTGCAGAGCACCTTGACCCTTGCAGGCCCTGAAACAAACATAGGGAGATGTTTGGAGATTGCATGAAGGCATTGTTCCAAAGAGGAAGCTCACACTGAGTCCCACAAGACCCCCAAACCTAAGCAGCTACTGCACATTGCATCTGAGAGCCTAGCCACCACCAGACTGCATCCAGTCTTGAGGCACAACTATAACATCTATACATCTTTGAAGCCCAATTGACATCACCTGCCTGCAGCTTCCACTGGAGCAAGCCGCTGACAGAAACAGAAATTCTGTGCATTTATATGCACTCTGAAGACAGCTCCTGTGCCCATAGCTGCTTGCTGCTGCTGCCAGAGCCAACACATGAACCACTGATAGCATCACTGCCATTTTTCAGCAGCAAGGCATTTTTACATGCCCTGAGGACAGGCTTTCCCAGCTGCAGCTGCCACCTGAGACCAAATTTTGTACTTCTCAGTCACCTGATTAAGGCTGCTGCCACTTACAGCAACCATGCCTTCCCGAGCAGAAGACCTGCAATATATGTGCATGCAACCTGAGGGCAAGCTCCCCTTGCCAACAATTGCCACGTCTCCCTTCAATCAAAGGGGGATTTGCAGTTCATCCCACTTCTACCCATCACAGCAGGGAACCCATACACAACACTGAGGGTTTTAAGAATAGGTCTGCTCAATCTGCCATAGCCACCATCAACACCAGTGCAGACTGCTTGGGAGACAAAGGGTTGTCCAACACTGCTACATCTCATAAAACATCTATGGTTTGAGGAACTGAGAAGCCACCCATCCTCCTGGCTTACTGCTGCCACCATTGGTACCCAAGAAAGTCTCCCTAAAGCCCTATAATCAACTTGACTGAACCACTAATACCAGCATATGCTACTTTTGGACCCAAGGACAGTTATACTCAGTCCACTGCTGCCATCACTGGGGCCTAAGCACTGCTCCACCTGGCATTCTTGTCCCTAGAAAAACTTTACCACAGCTTCTACTAATAACTGTACTCTAAGCCACTGGGCAAATCACAGACACCATTTACACTGTACAGTCAAATAAGTTATCTAAAAGCAATATTACTACACACAGCCAGAATCAAACCAGTGTGCTCATCTCAATCAACCCAATATAAACACATCACCAGAGAAAAAGTCCTTCTCTGAGAATGCAAATAAAAGAAAAGTAGAATTAGAAATCGCTACACTAGATATACCGATATTAACATAAGCACACAAGAAACAAAATTCAAGGAAATATGACACCTTTAAAGGAACGCAGTAATTCTTTATCAACAGTTCAATAAAAAATTTATAAAATGTCAGAAAAAAGTCAAAATAATGATATTAAGGAAGCTCAATAAGATGCAAAATAGCATAGATAAACAATGCAAATAAATCAGTAAAAACGATTCAGAATATAAATGAGAAATTTACCAAAAAGATAGATATCATGATAAAGGACCAAGCAGAAATTCTAAAAGTGAAAACTTTATTGAAGGAAATAAAAAATACATTCAAGAACTTCAATAGATCAAGCTAAAGAATTTCAGGACTTGAAGACAAGTTGTTTGAAAAAACACAGTCAGACAAAGAATAAATAAATGAAAGCATAACAAAGTTTATCTGGTATATGGGACTTTATAAAGTGACCAAATATTTTAATTTTTAAAGTTCTAGAAATGAAGAAAAAACAGTGTTACAAAAAGCCTATTTAAGAAAATGATCGCTGAAAACTTTGTAAGTCTAACAAGATATTTAGACATCCATATACAGAAAGCTAAGAAATATCCAATATATCGTTCCCAATTTCACTTTATACTTAAAAAAGTCAAAGATTAAAGGAAAATTCTAAAAACGGCATAAAAATAGTATCTAGTCATTTGAAAGGAAGTCCCCAGCAGGCAAACAATAGCTATTTCAGCAGAAATCTTACAGGAAAGGAGAAAATGAGATGATGTGTTTAAAAAGCCGGGAAAAATAAAAATCAAAAAACTATCAGCCAAAGATACTATACACAGCAAAGCGATCTTTTGTTAATGAAGGCATTGTAATTTTTTTCTCAGACAAGCAAAAGATGATTTTTTTTTTTTTTTTTTACCACTAGACTGGCCTAACAAATGCTTCAGAGAGTCCTACACTCAGAAGCATAAGGTCAATATCTATAATCTTCAAAACACATAAAAGTATAAAACCCACTAGTAGAGCAAATACAAATAAGAGAATAAACTCAAATGATACCAGTATAGAAAGCCAATGCAACACAATGATAAACAATAAGAAATAAAGAAACAAAGACATACAAAACAATTAATAAGATGACAGCAAATAAGCTTTTACTGCATAATAATAACCATAAATGTAAATAAATAAAACTTTCCAATCAAAAGTTATAGACTAGCAGAATGAATTTTAAAACATTGATCAAATTATATGATGGTTACAAGAAACTCATCTCATATAAAAGCATATATAGACTGAAAGTAAAAGGATTAAAATAATATTTTCTAAGCAAATAGAAACCAAAAATGAACAGAAGTTATATCAGACATCAGATAAAATAATAACACCATATAAAAAAAGAAGATCATTATACAATGATAAAGGGATTAATTCAGCAAGAGGATATAGCAATTCCAAATATACAGATCCAACAACAATGCACCTAGTAACATAATGCAGATATTATTAGAGCCAAAGGGAGAGATACACAATAAGAGTTGGAAGCTGTAATATCCCACACCCAGCATTAAACAGGTTATCTAACCAGAACATTAAAAAAGAAACATTGCATTTAAACTAAGTTTTAGAAAATGTAGACCTGATAGATATTTATAGAACAATTAATCTAATAGCTGCAGAAATGCACTTTCTTCTAAGTAGTACATGGATTACTGTCCAGGGTAGACCATACATTAGTCCACAAAGCAATTCTCAAAAATTTTTTAAAATCAAAGTTATATCAAGTGTCTTTCCAGACCACAATAAAATGAAACTGAAATCAATAAGAAGAGAAATATTGGAAACGATAAAAATACACAGAAACTTTTTCCTAATGACCATTTAGTCAATGAAGAAATTTAGAAGTAAATGTTGAAAAAAATGAAAATTGAAAAACAACTTACCAACATTTATGAGACAGAGTAAAGTCAATGATTAGAGGGAAGTTTGTAGCAATAATCAGCTACATTTAAAAGTAGAACTATTTCAAATAAAAAAAAATATACCTCAAGAAACTATAGGTAGGAGAAATAATAAAAATCAGTGCAGAAGTAAAAGTCATAGAAACAAAAAATTACAAAGGATCATCAAAATGAAAAAAAAATTTAAGTTAAACAAAATTAATAAACTGCTAGCTTGGCTAACCAAGAAAAGAAGAGAGAAATATCCAAGAAATACAATCAGAAATTAAAAAGGAGACATTACAACTGATACCCTAGAAATACAAATGATTACCAGGGAGTATTAGGAACAACTACATGCTAACAAGCTGGAAAACCTAGAGGAAGTAGATATATTTCTCGACACATATCACCCACAAAAACTGAACCAGGAAGAAATAAAAAACCTAAACAGACTAAAAACAAGTAATAAGACTGAATCAGTAATAATAAAAAATTTTCTCAACAAGAAAAGCTCAAAAGCAGATATCTTCATTGCTGAATTATATCAAACTTCCAAAAAAGAACAAACACTAATTTTTCTCAAACAACTCCAAACAACTGGAAAAAGAAATTCTTCCTAACTCATTCTATGAGGTCAGCTATACTTTGAAACCAAAATCAGATGAGAAGGCGCCAACAATAACATGAAAAAACTAATCAGGCCAATGTTCCTGATAAGCATAAGTGCAAAAGACCTCAACAAAACACTAGGAAAGAGAACCCAACAGCACATCCAAAATGTAATACACCATTATCAAGTGGTGTTTATATCAAGAATGCAAGGATGGTTCAATACATGCAAATCAGTAACTCTGATACATTATAGCAATAGAATGAAGGACAAAAATTATTTAATTATCCTAAGAGATGCAGAAAAAAATTTGATAAAATTCAACATCCTTTCATGATAAAAACTTCCAATAAGCTAGGCATGAAAAAAAAGTACTTCACCCTAATAAAGGCCATTTATGGCAAACCAACAGCTAAAATCATACTAAATAGGGAAAAACTGAAAGCCTGTCCTTTAAGAACTGAAGCAAGACAAAGATACTAACTTTTACCACTCCTCTTTAACATATCAATGGAAGTTCTATTCACAGCAGTCAGGCAAGAGAAAGAAATAAAATACATCCAAATTGGGAAAGAGAAAGTTGTTAAACTGCTCCTCTGCAGGTGACATAATCTTTGAAAAACAAACCAAAAAGCCCCTTAAACACCACCAAAAAGGACCCACTTTGATTTGGTAAATAGATTCAGTAAAATAGCAGGAGACGAAATCAGCCAAATAATCAGTAACATTTCTCTATACTAATATTTAACTCAGTTAAAAAAAAAAAAAAAAAAACAGCAAGGCAATCTCCCTTACCGTAGCTACCAAAAATAAAATATCTTGGAAATAATTTAACCAAGAAGGTTAATAATCCCCACAAGAAAAAATACCAGACACTAATGAAATAAACTGAAGAGGACACAAACAAATGGAAACATACTCCATGATCATGGATTGGAAAAATTAATACTGTTAAAATAGCCATACTACACGAGGCAAAATGTTTTAATGAAATCCCTATAAAAAAATACTTATGCCAGTTTTCATAGAAATAGAAATAAAAACAAAATTCTAAAATATCTATGGAATCTGAAGATCCAAAGCAATCCTAAGCAAAAGAACAAAGCTGTAGACACCACATTACCTGATTTCAAAATATATTACAAGGTTACACTAACTAAATTCATGGCATTGGTATAAAAACACGCACATGACTTGAGAACCCAGAAATAAATCCATGCTTTTACAGCCAGCCAATTTTCAACAAAAACCTCAAGAAAATACATTGAAGTGAGAACACCTTCTTCAATAAACAGCGCTGGGGAAAACTAGAGATCTACTATGCAGAAGAATGAAACTGGACTTCTATCTCTTATTGTATTCAAAAACAACTCAAGATGGATTAAAGACGTAAACAAAAGACAACAACCTTAAAATTACCACAAGAAAACAGAACAAACACTTGAGGACATTGTTATAAGAAAATATTTTGTGGTTAAAACCTCAAAAGCACAGGGAACAAAAACAAAAATAGGAAATAGTACTATATTAAACTGAAAACCTTCTGCACAACAAATAAAACAATCAATAGAGTAAAGAGATAACCTCTTGAATGGGAGAAAATAGTTGCAAACCATTTATCTGAAAAAGAACAAATATCCAGAATATACAAGAAACTCAAATAACTCAACAGTTAAAAATAATAATAATTCCATTAAAAATGGGCAAAAAACACTAATAGATGTTTCTGAAAAGAAGACTTACAAATGGCCAGCAGGTAGATGAAAAAATGCTCAGCATCACTAATGATTAGTGAAATGCAAATAAAACGCACAATGAGATATTACCTTATACCAGTTAGAATGGTTATTAATAAAAAGACAAAAATTACATGATGCTGGCAAGGATGTGGTGAAAAGAGAACTTTTATACACTGTCAGTAGGAATGTAAATTAGTACAAACACTATGAAAAACATTATGAGCCGGGCTCGGTGGCTCAGCCTGTAATCCCGCGCCTTGGGAGGCTGAGGTGAGTGGATTGTCTGAGCCCACGGGTTCAAGACCCGCCTGGGCAACTTGGCGAGACCTCATCTCTACAATAAATCAAAAAATTAGCCAGGTGTGGTAGCGCACGCCTGTAGTTCCAGCTACTTGGAAGACTGAAGTGGAAGGATCGCTGGAGCCCAGCAGGTCGAGGCTGCGGTGGCTGGGAGCGTGCCACTGCCCTCCAGTCTGGGCGACAGAGTGAGACTCCGACTCAAAAAAAACCAAACTAGGTTTATAATACTTTTCACACAGGTAATACATTAAAAACAAACACACACAAACATTTTAATCCAACAGTACAATACCTTTAATAGGACAGGGGTACAGTACAGTACAACAACTGGCATACTGGGGTGGTCATCAAGTGAACAGGCAAGAAGAGTTATTGACTGGAGGTGGGAGATGATAAAG
>CAUYQG010007296.1:0-13162 GCA_963574415.1 Tarsius wallacei
CGTGGTAGCCCACGCCTGTAGCTCCAGCTACTTGGAAGGCTGAGGCGAAAGGATCGCCGGAGCCCAGCAGGTCGAGGCTGCGGTGGCCGGGAGCAGCCACTGCACTCCAGTCTGGGTGACAGAGTGAGACTCCAACTCAAAAAAAAAAACAACAAAAAGAAGAAATCTGAGGTTAATCTTATTAAAGATCCCTTGTATGTAATGAATCACTTCTCTTGCTTTCTCTTTGGACAGTGTGATTATGATGTGTCTTGGTACGGACCTCTTTGAATTTACCCTACTTGGAGTTCATTGAGCTTTTTAGATGCATAGGCTAATATTAGTTTTTCATCATATTTTCTTTTTTTTTTTTCAAACATTCTTTCTGCCCTTTCCTTTTCCACTGGGACTCCCATTATACGTATGTTGACATGCTTGATGGAGCCCCATGGGTCCCTGAAACTGTTTTCATTTATCTTTCTGTTATATTTTCTTTCTGCTATATTTATCTTTCACTTATTCTTTCTGTTTCTCAGATTAAATAATCTCAATTGTCTTAAGTTCGTGATTCCTTGTTCTGCCAGCTCATATCTCCTGTTGAGCCCCTAGAGTTGAGTTTTTTGTTTTATTTTTTATTTATTTTTTAGTTGGAGTCTCACTCCATCGCCCACACTGGAGCGCAGTGGCCACTCCTGGCCACCGCAGCCTCGACCTGCTGGGCTCCGGCGATCCTTCCACCTCAGCCTTCCAGGTAGCTGGAATTACAGGCGCGTGCTACCATACCCGGCTAACTTTTTGATTTATTGTAGAGATGAGGTCTCACCAAGTTGCCCAGGCGGGTTTCGAACTATCATACTTTTTAATTCCACAATTTTCTTTTTGGTTTCTTTTTATAACTCCTATCTTTCCATCAATCTTGCTTTGAGACTCTATCTTCACACTTTCCACTCACTCTTTAGATATGATCTCCTAATATTTGTTGAAAACTGAACATTTCAAATAATAGAATGTGGCCATGCTGGAAATCAGATACTGTTCCCTCTGTAGAGTTTGATGTTGCTGCTGCTCATCGTAGTCGCTATTTGTTTAGTGACATTCCTGATAATTATGCAAAGTCTGTATTCTATGTCATGTATGGCCACTGAAGTCTTTGTTCATTTAACTTAGTGGTCAGCTAATGATTAGACAGAGATTTCCATAAAATGCCAGAACCAATAAATCACCTACTCTTTGCTGAGAGGCTCTGAACGCAGGTAAACTTTCAGCACTCAGCCAGGCAGTTTATAACTCTGCCTCAGCTTTCACATCCTACTTGAATAGAACCCCAAGGTCAGTCAGGTGTCAGAGATTATTTCCCTCTCAAGTCTTAACTAAGCATGCATGCAAGCAACACACGCACATGGCCTTCCAGATTCCAAGAATATGCCAGAATTTCTAAAAGCCCTTTATGGACATCTCATTTCTTAGCCTTTCCTTTTATGCTTTATGTTAGTCTACTGTTTGCCCCCACTGTTATCCATTGCCTTGGGCAGCTGAAGTGTTAAAATATTCAACAAATATTCCTGGAGAGAGGCATTTAGCACTGGGAATTTAGATGCAAGTCTTTCAAGTAGGGTCTGCAAGAGAATCGCTAAAGGTTAAATAATGACTATTCTCTGCTGCTTCCTAATTCTCCAACTTCATCTCCTAACCCTCTCTGTCTCACTCACTGCTCCAGCTACTCTGGCATTCTTGCAATTTCCTGAACAAGCTTACTCCTGCCTCAGGGAGCCTTTGCTTATACTGTTTCTCTGCCTGAACTCTTTCCCATGGTCTCTTCCTGGTTGGCTCCATCACTTCATTATAATCTCTGATCAACTGACACTTCATCAAAGAGGCTTTCCAACTACCCTCTCTAATACAACCTCCTTCCTTCCCAACCCCTACCCCATTATCTGCTATTCTCTCTCTGCCTTTTTGTTTCCATGGTACTTATTACAATTTGGCAGCAAATCACATACGCACTTGCTTATTGCCACATTTCCCTGCTGGAACCTACATCCTGTGAGGACAGACTCATTTTAACTGATATTTTGTCCCCAGTTCCTAAAACGGTGCCTGAATCTGCTAGCAAATACCTACTTAAAAATGAAGTCGCCCCTGTGGTGAATTTGTATTGTCAACTTAGCTAAACTGGATGACACACCCAGAATTCCTTTTCCCATGTAGTTCCAAATTAGCAAGAGACACTTTGCCCCAAGATGTGGAAGGCAGCCACGAAGGAGAGGCCATATTTCTTTATGCTTAGAAAGTCTGTGCAGGGCAACAAGCACAGTTGTAGCTCATCCATGTTGCTGTTTATTTATCTGCTGGGCCAGGTTGGTATGGGGCAGCAGCCAGGCCCATGGCTCCTCCAGCTCTAGCTTCTCCAACTCCTGGGCCAGGTGCATGTTTAGCTCTGTGACAAAGAACACCAGGACTCGGCTGAACAGCCCCACAATCAAAGTTGGAGGCATGGAGTCAGCAAGAAATAGACCCAGGTTCCATTCCATCCTTGTGTGTTCCAGCTCCGATTCCAAGGTTCCAGCTTTTTCTTCCTTCCTCCACTTCACGTCCTTCCTTTCATTACTGCCTCCCTGTGGACTTTAAGGTCCAGCATCAGAGACAGACACAGCTACTTCATCTAAGCAAGATAACCAGCTCCCACAACATTCAAGGCCAAATCTTCATGATAGAACCCTTATTACATGTATCCCCAAGTGATGCTGATTCTTAAATTAAACCTGATACACCTCTTCTGTCCTCTCCTGTCACCATACTCTATCATTTTACCCCCACCTGCTTTTAAAGATGGTCTTTAACAAAAAAACAAAACAAAAAAAAATCCCTCCTCAACCACACACACTCCTCCGGCTAGGGTCCCCTCCTTCCCTTCCTAGTGAAACTTCTTGAAACACTTGTGTGTTCCACTGATTCCACCCTTGTGCTATGTCTACAATAAATCTCCATTTGCAAAATTCAGGAACCATGATCCTGGTTACTTCCCATCTAACTAGAGCTTTTGTTTGCAGCAGTTCTCCAGGGTTCACCACTCACTCACTCCATCCTTCACGAAACCCCCTTCCCTTGATCTTTCTGGACCAGGCTTTCTTGGTTTCCTTCGTTTCCCTCTTCATTTTGGTTTCCTTGGCTGGCATCTTCTCAACCTGTGTGTTAACGCTGGGGTCCTCGGGATAGACACAAACACCCTTGGCCCTCCGCACTCTCTTGATGCAGATTCCTTCATTTTCTGCACTGTCTCCTTTGGTGGTCTTCAGCCCATGCCTCCAGTGATCACCCAGACACCAACCTAACTTCCGTCTCTCTGACCTGCAGATCTGCTTGGCAATGTCTCACAGTGACCGCAGACTTAAGATGTCCCAAATCCACCCCAACCATCCCTGCAAATCTGATTACATCATCCTGCTTTCAGTTGTGGCCAAAGCCAGAATCCTGGGCATAATCCTTGACTATATTCCCTCTCACATCTCATCAATGGCCAAGTCCTTGCCTTCCATCTTTTAAACATCTCCATCCACTTCTCTCTGCCTCTGTGGTCACCATTCTCATTCTTCTAGCAAATACCACCTCAACCACACACACTACTCCCTTGCTTACATCCAGCCCCTGCCTACCCATTCTTCATACTGAAGCCTCCCTTTCATCCATCCTATTAACTCACTCAAATATTTCTGAAGTTGCCACTACATGCCAGAAAGACCATTTTAAAAAGCAGATGCAATCATGACATTCCTCTGCTTTAAACCCTTTGAAGGTTTTCCACTGTCCTTAGGATAAAATATAGCATCTTCGGTCAGGCTCGGTGGCTCAGTCTGTAATCCCAGCACTTTGGGAGGCCAAGGCAAAAGAATTGCCTGGACCATGGGTTTGAGACCAGCCGGGGCAACCTGGCGAGACCTGTCTCTACAATAAATCAAAAATTAGCCAGGCATGGTAGCATGTGCCTATAGTTCTGGCGACTTGGAAGGCTGAAGCAGAAGGATCGCCGCAGCCCAGCAGGTCGATGCGGGGGTGGCCGTGAGTGTGCCACTGCACTCCAGCCTGGGAGACAGAGTGAGACTCCAACTCGAAATAAATAAACGAATAAATGAATAAAAATAAAATACAGCATCCTCCCAGGGCCTCAAGGCCCTATGCATCTGCCTCTCTGGTCTCTTCAGCCCCACCTTAATACCCTAATCCCCTTCTTGTCTACCCTGTAGGAGCTCTGCACCATTTCTGGTACCTTCTGTCCTTTACACATGCTGGGTCCTCAACCTAGAATGTTATTCTTTCGTCTTGATCTCTTCTTCCAGCTAATTTCTACCCTTCACTCAGATCCCAACTGCTACTTCCTTTCTGTCATCCCCAGACCAGGGTGGTTCTCCCATTATCCACCCTGTGGCATCTGTCCCATTTTATGGCCGCCATCATGTCTGCTGAAATATGTCTATCCACCAGACACATCAAGGTGGCACCTGGTCCTGTCTTTTCCACCTGTTATCTCCCCAGGGCTGGCAAAATGCCTGTTCATGGAAGGTCAGTAAACGTCTGTTAAACAAATAAATATAAAAGATTTGAAATCTATTTATCTAAGCCAACATCCTCATTTTCAGACAAAAATCAAAAACAAAACACTGCGGACCAGAAGGATTAAGACTCCCTTTTCCCAGGAGATGAGTTTTAGCTGTGTGTGCAGGTCTTTAACCTTGGAATGCTTAAGAAAGCACTGACGGATAGACATGGATACACAGATACATACTTCAAAACACACGTGCTACAAAACTCAGAAACAGGAGTGAACTATTCTGACCATGTCACACCACCTCCTCCTTGCTAATGTGTCCCCACGCTGCTGCCCTAGAGGGATTGTGCAGCTAATCTGTTCCCGCTCTGCTGGTCAGGCAAGGACATGGTGCTATGGGATGGGGCATTCTATTCAGGGACTTTGGGAGTGAGGCTGGAGGATTTAAATTACCTGCAAGAGGCAAACACCAGGAGTATTCACCCTTCACTTGAGATTATGTCGGATCTCTGAGGTGCTGAGACGGAGCACTGAAGGGACGACCCAAGCATGCCTCTGATGGGGCTGTTTGACCAAATGCACGGTCGGGGTCCCTTTTGATCCCCAAAGGTTTTCCTGTGGGCTTCCTGGGTAGGAACTGGTCTCAGCCAAAGAAAGAGGAAGGGGGTTTCATGTACACATTGGAGGAGGGGCAGCCTGCCAGGAAGCAAAAGCATTCACTTGGGCTGCCCTAGATCCCCCACCCTTTCCTCCACTGTGGACTGACAGAGCCTCCCCAGCCTGGGTGAAGTGTGGACAGGACAGAATGACCACGGTTGCCCTGGTCCTTTGTGCCAGGCCTCAGTTCTGGGCAGGCTAGGACAGGAGATGCACACAGACCAGCCTCTAACTTGGGCTTGGAGAGCAGAGACTGGAGCTGACCGGCTCTGTGCTCTCAGGCGTGCACTACTGGACTTGGAAATCTCAGCTTCCCCCAGCCCTCCCCCAGCCCGCTCCGTGCTGCTCTCCTTCCTGTTCTTCAAGAACAGTTTCTCTTGGCCGGGCTTCGTGGCTCAGTCTGTCATCCCAGCACTTTGGGAGGCCGAGGCAAGAGGATTGCCTGAGCCCGCGGGTTCGAGACCCACCCAGGCAACTTGGCGAGACCTCGTCTCTACAATAAATCAAAAACTAGATGGGTGTGGTAGCGCACGCCTGTAGTTCTGGCTACTTGGAAGGCTGAGACGGAAGGATCACCAGAGCCCAGCAGGTCAAGGCTGCGGTGGCTAGGAGTGTGCCACCGCACTCCAGTCTGGGCGACAGAGTGAGACTCCAACTCAAAAAAAAAAAAAAGAACAATTTATCCCCAAGAAGCTCTCACTACCATTCACCCAAACCCTCTGCCTCTGCCTGCTGCCCTCTCATCCGCCAAGCTGCTCACTCGGTTGCCCTCACTCACTGGTCAAGTACAAAGACCTCCCTGAAAACTTCTACAGTCTGCCTGTTTAACTTCCCCTCTGTTCCCCCAGGACCTCCCTGGGCCCCTCTCCATCAGCCGGCGCCGCATATATAGGCGCTGTCCAGGGACCTGCTTTTGGCCCTGCCTGCTGACCACTCCCCAATTCCTCATCCCCACCATCACTTCTCTTTGTCTGGAGCCTTTCTTCCTCTTTGCCTTTAATTTCAACCACACAGAAGTCAAGAGAAATGCAGTGAAACCAATGTACTCAGCACCCAGCACTACCAAATCGTACCATTCCACCACACTTAGCAGAGCTGAGCACCCTGCGTGTCCCCAAACCCATCCTGTTCCATCGTTCCCCAGATGTAACCACAATCTTGAATCTGGTGCTTATTGTTCTGCATGTTTTCATAACATTTACCTATATGTGTGTATCCAAACCAATATGCAGTTGTCTTCATGTTTTCAAACCGTGTATAAATGGTATATAAGCCGGGCTCGGTGGCTCAGCCTGTAATCCCACGCCTTGGGAGGCTGACGTGAGTGGACTGCCTAAGCCCGCGGGTTCGAGACCCGCCTGGGCAACTTGGCGAGACCTCATCTCTACAATAAATAAAAAATTAGCCAGGTGTGGTAGCGCGCACCTGTAGTTCCAGCCACTTGGAAGGATGAGGTGGAAGGATCGCCGGAGCCCAGCAGGTCGAGGCTGCGGTGGCCGGGAGCGGCCACTGCACTCCAGTCTGGGCGACAGAGTAAGACTCCAACTCAAAAAATAAATAAATAAATAAATAAATGGTATATAAATGGTAATACCATTTCTGCTACTTGTTCTTTTTTTCTCAAGCAGAAGCCGACTCACACTTGCTGTGTGTGTGTGTGTGCCCAGCATTTATAGTTTTTCAGAGCTATCCGTTTTGATAAAATATAAACTACTGATTAGTATCACACCGTACCAATTTATCTGGCCATTCTCATACACATGGACACTTAGGTTGTTTTAAACCTTTTTTTTTTTGAGTTGGAGTCTCACTCCACCACCCAGGCTGGAGTACAGTGGCACACTCATAGCCAACCCAGCATCGACCTGCTGGGTTCCGGCGATCCTTCCATCTCAGCCCCAAGTAGCCAGAACTACAGGCGTGCACTACCACACCTGATTAATTTTTTGATTTATTGTAGAGACGAGGTCTCACCAAGTAGCTGGGCTGGTCTCAAACCTGTGGGCTCAGGCAATCCACTCACCCAAGTGCTGGGATTACAGGTTGAGTCACAAAGCCCAGGCGTTTTAAACATTTTACAATTACCAACAGACTATTCAGTGCTTCAGTGAATAATACTGTTTATACGTTCTTGTACATATGTGCCTAGAAGTAAAATTGCTGGGACTCGGAGTAGCACATTTTAAACTCTATTTCCAAACTGATCTCCATAGTGGTGGTGACAAAAGGCCCTCCCAACACCACCCAACTGGTGTCCCAGAATTTTTTTTATCAGACTTTTAAATTTTTGCCAGTTGAATGGGTGTGAAATGGCATTTCACATGTTGGTTGGCCGTTCACACTTCCTCTTCTGTGAAATGCCTATGAAGGCTTAGTCCACTTTTCCACTGGCCTGCCTGTCTCCTTCTTAGAGACCTATGCCAGTTTTTTATATATTTTGACTGCCAATTCCTTGTCAGTGTTCTGTGTCATAAATATCTTGTTCAGCCTGTGTCTTTTTATCTATAATCGTTTTTTGTTGAAAAAGTTGACAATTTTATTAATATTTTCCTTTGGTTTTGTGCTTGTGGTGCCTTAAGAACCTTTCCCCTACTCTAACTAAGATTATACGGATATTATCTCATAGTTTCTTCTAAAAGCTCAAAAGTTTTGGCTTTCACAGTGAGGTCCTTAACACACTTGGAATTCATTTTTAGTGACGGCATAAAGTTATATTCTAATTTTATTTTTCCCTTTGCGGGACAAGTTGCTTCGGCATCGTATACTGAAGAATTCCTTGGTTTGGGTTCCACAGAAGCAGGCTCTGAGACAAAGGATTGCAAAGCGACAGGCTTCTTTGAGAGCGGCCCCGGGAAACCCTGGAAGGGGCTCAGGAAGGGGAGAGAGGAATTTATCCTACCACTCGTGAGCATTTCTCTGCAGCTAAAGGAAGTATGTTCTCTTTTTCTAACATTCCTCGGTGTTCGTGGCATCAGGGTCTTTGGCGGTCTGGCCCACGGTGAGGCTAACACCACAAGTCTCCAGCAGCCCATGACCTACCCGCAAGGAGTCCAGAAGCACCTCCCCAAAACAGGAGCCAACCCGGCAGCTGCCCCTCATCCTCGCCCTCAGTGACTTTCTTATCTCTAGGCTTCTGATAACGACTTCCCAGTGGGTCTCCTCGCCTGTCTCTCCTGTTACCGCCTCTTCTTTATCCCTGTGTGAAAACCTGTTTTTCTTTTTTTGGCGGGGGGGATTAGAAAAAGTATTTAAAAAGTAAATTAACAAGAGGGAGAGAGAGGGGAGATTCACCTCCCCAGCGAAGGGAAGGGGGCCAGAGTCAAGAAACATGGCCACACCCGAATCTCGTAAGGCAGTGGCTGAAAATCTGTTTTTCTAAAACACATCTGATCTTGCCAGTCTCTTCACATAACACCTTTAAAGGCTCTGATGACAACCTTCCTCCCCAGTCTGGATTCCCCTGTGCCTGACTCTCTTCACAGCCCCGTCCCCGAGCCCTCCCTGCTCCCAGAACCTGGCTCTCTTCCACATCTCCGGGCCTTTCATCGTGATTATGTTTTCAGCACTAAATGTTCCTTCTCGAGTTACCTAGCTCATGAGTTTCCACCTTCATAGGCTTATCCTCCCCAACTAGAAAACAAGCCTCGCATCCTTCCTAAGGTGGCCTGGCATCCCCTACACACCTCAGTCAGTACCCGCACTCACTCGTTTAGGAGTCTCTCTCCTCCAATAAACTGTAGACAAAGCCTGGGGTGTGCCCCACATCGACCCAACACTGTGGGCCACAATCCTGGAGGTGGAACTGCCTCCCGTGAAGCCACCAGGGGTTCCTCTCCTCAGGCAGGGCAGGAGTTTGTACAGCTTTCGGGATGGGAAAGAGAGATCCCTCACCACATAAACAGAAGGCCATGAGCCTGACAGTGAGGGCCCAGGCAGAGCAGCCCAGGGATGGTGGAGTCCACGCTGCGTCTTCAGGGCAGGGGACTGACTCTCAGCGGAGCCCCTCCAGGGCCGAGGGACTGGAAGGCTGCCAAGTGCAGCCCTAGTGAGAGGAAGCTGCGTTAAGGAGAGATCTGCTTGGGCACCCAGGACACAAAGCCCCACCTGTCAGGCCCTCCACACAAACCCTCCACCCATTGTCCTGGTTCTGGCCCCATGCCTGCCGCCAGCAGCTGCCTCCTTCCCTCCCTCCCTCAGCGGCCTTTGGTCTTCTCCCGGGACAGCTGCACCAAACCAGCAGGTGGGAGGTGGTTCATCACGGGACTCCCGGCTCCGGCCTCCAAGGGCAACCTTCAAACCCCCGGAGCCTCCTTGTGAGCAGGCAGCAGATTGGCTAGTGGCACCTGGGTGTTCCTGACTTGGGTGACAAGCAGAGCATCAGCTGCTTTCTGCTGACCAGCTGACCAGGGCTCTCTTCAAGGCCCCCTTTGTCCTCAAGGTCCCCTGGCTCCTCTCCACACTATGGCCACACTCAGGACCCCTGTCATCTGCGAAGCCCTCTGGAGAGCCTGCAGGCAACCCAGGCAGCAAGATGGGAGAGCGAACAAGCAGAGAGAAGGAGTACAGAGAAACAGGCAGACTTTTCAATTTGCCGTCTTGTAAAAGTAACACCAACTTACTGCAGAAAATAATTTACACATGTATATGTGTACGTTTGGAGGGTGCCAAAAAATATATGCACATTTGAAGAAAGGAAAAAAAATGTATTAAAATTGTAACAATGTATACCAAAAACAAAAGATGAATACAAGTCATGTTTGACTTCTGCAATTCAAGAGGTGCTCAAAGTGGTTACCATCAGCGTCCACACACTTCTGATTATGGCAAAATAAAAGTAACACATAGATAATACATCCCTTAAAATGTGTATTTTTTTTTTTTTGGCACTCCCGGTATAAATACCTGGGTATATATATCCATACATAAAATAAATTAAAATTTTAGCACTGGGTGCAATGGCTCACGCCTGTAATCCCAGCACTTTGGGAGGCCAAGGCGAGAGGATTGCCTGAGCCCACAGGTTCGAGACCAGCCTGGGCAACATGGTGAGACCTCGCCTCTACAATAAATAAAAAAATTAGCCAGGCATGGTGGCACACACCTGCAGTTCCAGCTACTTGGAAGGCTGAAGAGGAAGGATCACCTGAGCCCAGCAGGTAGAGGCTGCGATGTCCGTGAGCGTGCCACTGCACTCCAGCCTGGACAACAGAGTAAGACTCTAACTCAAAAAAATAAAATTGAATTAAATTTAAAAATAAAAATTTGGGGCTGTGCCTTGACACTCATGGGCAGTCAATCCCCTTGGAGAACAGTCAGTGACAATATATGTACTTCCATAAGAAACTACGAGAACAGATAGAGGGTGAAGGTTGTTGTCGAATCAGTCACTCAGGTCTGCTAGGACTGGCTGCTAGATGATGAATGCCAATTGAGTGTGTGACAGGTGTGCCAAGGGCCCTGTTGGGAATCTTGTAAATAGTGCCATTCTTCCCTGTGCACATATGGGGATCTGGGAGCCCTGGTTACAGGTCGAGAGCCCTGATGGACTTTACTTGATCTTGAATGAGAACTCCCTAAAGTGAGGGACTCCTTGAACTATGTGTCCTTGGCCCCAGGTACAAAATAGGTGCTAGGAAGTAAGAGTTTGAGAATAAATTTCGTACATTTTGCATTTTCCCAGCATACTCAGCAAAGAGGGACAGATACCCCAGACCTGATAATGGCAGGGGCTTTACTTAAATAATGCCCAGCACAGGCTGCAGCCTCCACTTGATGACCTTTCCCTCCCAGCTGATGAAGTCCTGGGAAAACTGTCCTAGCCAAAATAGGTTGGATAATCATACAGCAGCAAAGTAGACAATATATTTTTGATTATTTAATATTCCACCACCTAGAGGCTTTACATAACAATTCTATTTATTTCTTTCTTTTTCCTGTTTTTCTTTCTTTTTTTTTTTCCCATAGAGACGAGGTTCTATGTTGCCCGTGCTGGTCTTGAACTCCTGGGCTCAAACAATCCTCCTGCCTTGGCCTCCCAAAGCACTGGGATTCCAAGTGTGAGCCACTGTCCCTGGCCTTTTATCTTTATAATTAATAAAATCTTTTTAATGGGGATGGGAGGGACACCCCTTTTCACAAGGGTGCCTGAACGATGCATATTTGTATACTTAACCCTTAACTGTACCCCACAATTTTAAAATAAAAAATATGTTTAAAAAAATAAATAAAAATAAAATCTTTTTAAAAAGCTGGTTAGACCATATTCCAGATAAGATGTTTAACCTAATTTCCTCCCAACAATTAAAAACATTATTAAAAACATTCATAAATATGATTTTACATAATTGCATAATATCTCATCCTATGGACATAGTCATTCATTCAACAATTATTTATTTTCATGGTGGCTCACACCTATAATCCCAAAACTTTGGGAGGCTGAGGTAAGAGGATTGCCTGAGCCCACGGATTCGAGACCAGCCCGGGCAACTTGGTGAGACCTTATCTCTACCATAAATCAAAAAATCTGCCGGGCATGGTGGCTAGTTCCAGCTACTTGGAAGACTGAGGAGGAAGGATTGCCTGAGCCCAGCAGTTGAGGCTGCGGTGGCCAGAAGCGTGCCACTGCCCTCCAGCCTGGGTGACAGAGTGAGACTCCGACCTCCCCCGAAAATTATTTATTTTGTGCCTACTATGTGCTAGGTATTTTCAAGCACTGGGTGTATCAGAAGTTACTCACTTACTTCCTGTTGTATGCTTAGGTTGTTTACAACACTATTAAACTAACACTGTGATAAACATCTTTTATGTAAGAGGGTTTGTTTATTTCAAGTCATTTTCTTAGGAGAGATTCTTAGAAGCTAAATTACTGGGTCAAAGAGCAATATTATGTTTAAGATTCTTGCACTTTGGGCCAAATGGCTTTCCAAAAAGTCATACCAATTTATACTTTCGTTATCAGAAAAGTGTTTATTTTCTTTTTTCATTTTAAGACAGAGTCTTAGCCGGGCTCGGTGGCTCAGCCTGTAATCCCGCGCCTTGGGAGGCTGAGGTGAGTGGATTGCCTGAGCCCTCGGGTTCGAGACCCGCCTGGGCAACTTGGAGAGACCTCATCTCTACAATAAATCAAAAAAATTCGCCGGGCATGGTTGCGCACGCCTATAGTTCCGGCTACTCGGAAGGCTGAGGCGGAAGGATCGCCGGAGCCCAGCAGGTCGAGGCTGTGGTGGCCGGGAGTGGCCACTGCACTCCAGTCTGGGTGACAGAGTGAGACTCCAACTCAAAAAAAAAAAATTAGCCGGGCATGGTAGTGCGCGCCTGTAGTTCCGGCTACTTGGAAGGCTGAGGCGGAAGGATCGCCGGAGCCCAGTGGGTCGAGGCTACGGTGGCCGGGAACGGCCACTGCACTCCAGTCTGGGCGACATATTGATACTCCAACTAAAAAAAAAAAAAAAAAAAAAAAAAATACAGAGTCTTACTCTGTTGCCCAAGCTGGAGTACGGCTCACCGCAGTCTTGAACTCCTAGGCTCAAGCAATCCTTCTGCCTCAGCCTCCTAAATTGTTGGGACTACAGGTGTGCGCCACCATGCCCAGCTAATTTTTGCTTTTTTAAATTTAATTTAAATTAATTTTTATTTTTAGAGATAGGTCTTGCTATGTTGCCCAGGCTAGTCTGAATCTCCTGGACTTAAGCAATCCTCCCACTTTGGCCTCCCAAAGTGCTGGGAATACAGGCATGAGCCACCACACCTAGGTAGAAGACTGCCTGTTTTCTATACCCTAACATTATTCAATTTTTCACTAAAAAAAAAAAAAATCCATAAATATCTTCTATTAACTTGTATTTTCTTTCTTACTAATTTTTATTGTGTTTATTTTTGTCTTCCTTTGAGTTAATCCATTGGAGTCTGTATTTTTCCTAGAGGCTTGTATAAGTCTTTTTTAAAATAGAGATGGCATCTCATCATATTACCCAGGCTGGT
>CAUYQG010007297.1:0-28950 GCA_963574415.1 Tarsius wallacei
ATGCTTCGTTCAGGCACCCTTGTTAATAAGAGGTGTCTCCCCATCCCCAGACAGATATTTACTCCCCTTAATCTCATCTCCCTAACCCTCTCCCCCATTTTTTATTTAAATTTCAAGATGCTCCTGTGACCAGAATTTCCAAAGCCATATTTAAAAATCGTATTAATATAAGAAACCTATTTAATTGTTCTTGGTTTTAGAGTCTGACCAATAAGTACAGTATAGACTGCAGATTTCAGACCAAAATAAGAAAAAAATGGTATTTCATAATGTTTTTTAAAACAAGAATGAATGTTGAAATTTATCATATTTTAAGCATATATTAATGTGTTTTCTTTCTTGTGTCTGTTTATGTAGCATATAATTAGTGATCAATTACTTATTAAAATCTTGCAGTGTTCACTCACTGCAGTTGTGGTGACTGATGAGAACTAGGAGATAAAAAGAAAAAATTTTTGAAGAATTTCATGAGTTATCACAATTTTTTGAAATGGATTGTGTGTGCGTTTTTTTTTTTTAAACTAATTGCAGAGAAGTGGAATTCTATACTGGGAGTCTTGTATTCTAATGGCCAGATTCTCTGACTCTTGGGATATAGCCAGATGTGGAAGTCTAATTGCCATAACCACAAAACCCACAAAAATAGATTTTTGAGCAGATAGTGAAGGCTTTGGTGCATGAAGTCAAAGCAAAGCATTTATCACTGAATTTTTCATAGAGCGCTCTGAAAGCCAAAAATACCAGTAGTTGTGACTCAAAAACAATAAATACATAATTAGTTACATGAAGAGTTTAAAAGACATTTGCTTTTCTTCTGGCTGTTCATCTATACATAATTTTTGAAAAAGGTAGGCTATCAAAATGAAGAATTTAAAAATAAATGAAGATAATTTATATCAATCTTTCATTTGCCTTTTTAGCCATACCTACATTTATCTATTTGATCTAACACATTTTAATTTATATTATTTCTCAATCACTGTCAGCAGTAGAAACAGATTATATAGTAACTTAGGCAGAAATACAATGAGGGCATTCTAATTAGATTTGGTGGAGAGGACGTTCCAGTCTTAATAAATATAGTTCTGAACATGAGAGTCCTATTACCTTTCTCTTTTGTTCTTGTACTTTGTTCTCCCTAAGACAAAGAAAATCTTTTCTACTTTACATATACAAATATGTTTAAAAATACTTTGATAATAATCTACTTCTGTTTTTGAATAATAGTAATACTTTAAATTTTACGTATGTCTATGCAGCTTAAAGCATACAGAATTCTTACATTCCATATCTACAAGTTAGTTTTCAAAAGACATGCATATTTATATCTAATCAGTCTTATAATTTACAAAATATCTCCATTGAATTTAGAGCTAATTTAGATTTCATTCTGTCCAAATTCAACTGTGTTCTCACAGCAGAAAAACAATCAAAATTGGAGTTTACTACTCTTCATGTAGGCCATGTAACTATCTCATTGATCTGTGTTCCACCAAGTTCTGCCGTGGACTCACTGAAAACAAATAAGATAGGTTTGATTGCATTTGGTAGTGTCTGAAGTACTATGCAAACATATGTAATTTTAAAGATTCTTATCATCCAAAATTCTGTATGTCTATCTCTTTTGGCATTTGAGGAAGAGCACTCTTCTACTTCACCAGCACTACGATGTGCCTCTTGCTTCTGGGAATTGCAGTAATATAGGTACACCACTACATTAAGTAAAGACATTAATTGACGATGTGTTTTAATTCCAGAGAAATTGAATGTGGGAAAAAAAACAAGTATGTTGGAATTTTTTAATGTTTGAAGGATACTCTCAGACTAGATGATCTCACAACATACATTCTACTAGTTTCTATCTTTTATTTAGATGTATATTTTACATTAACCTCATTTTTAAAAAATGTTATGAGGACTATGTGACCTAATGTATATAAAACGCTAGCTCAAAGAAGGCATTCAACAAAAGAAGGTAGATTTTTCCATTGTTCTTTCTAGTTTTATCATTATAGTTTTCACATTAATTGCTAATTATCTTCCTTTCTCTCCTGGGATAAAGGACTATAAAAGGTATGGGTTTCCCTTTCACAGAAAATTTAAAATCAAGATGGAGCTTGTTATTTCATTCAATTAATCAAAGGCTTAAAATATCTCTTAAGCTCTATGTTTGGTGTACTCAATTAATAAGAACTTTTCCAAAGACATAGGGAAGTTAACTTAATATCAGAGTTTCAAAAGTCATAATAGAGAGATGTATTTTCATTACTTGGTAAGTTTAATAAACTATGCCTCTGGAAAGAAACGGTCCCTCTGGTTGAGTTCATTGGCCTTGTTTTTCAATTTACAATTTGCTATGCCTTTCACCAGCTGTAGAACCTTAAGAAAGGCAACCTTTTCTCCCTTCTTCAACTGTGTTTTACAACATCCAAGGTGAAGATGTAGCATGATTTGCTACAAATGTGGAATTATCCCAATTGCTAATACTTTATAAAAGTTTTCGAGCTTTCTGAAATAAACTGCATATTTAAGTCTTTCAGACAGCTGCACATTATATTAATTTTCCTCCTGTTGTTATTTAGTGTGAAGTCATATTGCCTTTTAAAACTTAGGCTATGTTTTTATTCATGACTAAAGATAGGTAGGAAAGAAATAAGAAACTTGAAATATTGTGATTACTGTTATCCTTTTTCCTTCTGAAAAACATGAATTTAGTTGTCTCAAAATTATTTTTTCAAGTAAAAGTGGTCTACGATTAAAAAGATCTACATTTCAAGTTTTCACATCAGTAAGTATTTATTTATACAATATTTTTCAAAATTTTCA
Source organism: Tarsius wallacei (assembly GCA_963574415.1). Taxonomy (NCBI): domain Eukaryota; kingdom Metazoa; phylum Chordata; class Mammalia; order Primates; family Tarsiidae; genus Tarsius; species Tarsius wallacei. Next base: position 2,827 of record CAUYQG010007297.1, read on the forward strand.
TCACTTCTCTCTTCCCCTTAAAATTAAAAAATTACTAGTAACTGGAAATAAGGCACAGATATCCAGGAAATGTAATTTGGCAATGAATGCTGTTTTGAAGTACACTGCATGGTTTGTGGATAAATATTTCTTTAATGTGTGTAATTACTGGATCAGCAGAATAAATGTGGTCATGTCCTTGTAATTAATACATTGTCAAAAGTTCATTTAAGTATAATAATTTTACTGAGAAAATGCTGTCTATGTGTTTCCTGCAATAATTTGTTAAATTAAGTGCAATAAATATAAAATTGCCTCTAGGAATATATTTATTTTTTTCAAGTTTTTTTTATGACGTGTCAAGTAATGCTTTTAAGAAACCCCTGTACACATCCCTTTACCCTAGCCCTTACCTCTTGAATTACAACTCTTCAAGAAAGTATATGGATACATACAAAATACCACAATAGACATTTTTAGGCATTTAATTTTAGTTTTAGAAGATTAAAACCTGCTATATATTACAGTTTAGTCGACAAATATCTAGCCAGGAATTGTGCAAACTGCCAAGGGGTCTTGCCCTTCATAGAAGGTACTAGTAAAGCATGCTGTTTCCTCTACACTCAGCTGAGCATTTATCTATGGAGGATAGAGTCACAGCAACAGAATTCTAGAGCTGGAAGGGATCTTAGAGATCACCTGATGCAACCCCTTTATTTCAGTCTTGTCACATTGCTCCAAGCTTTTCACAGAAGGATGCTGGGCTCTGCTAAGTGAAACAGCTATGGGCACTCAAGGAGGACATGATAAATGAAAGGTGCTTTCTTTATAATGTTACGGCCAAAGGGCTTCAGGGAAATTTGGTTTACATTGCCTGACATTTTACCTGTGTTGGGCATGTAACTAGAAGTTCTGTAAATAAAAGGCAGTGAGGAAATAAGAAATACTCAAAAGGGTTAGGAATAAAATGAAGTGTGTGGTAGACATTACCTGAAGTGGTATGAGCTAGCAATGACCTTTTTCTTCCTACCTTACCAAAGTAATTGATGGATGTGGGATAAAGAACAAAAATAATTAAGTGTGGTAGAAGGTAAAGTAGGTGAGAGAAGGAAATGACAGTTGCTCTGTCAATAAACATGGATTGCTAAATGTTGCCCACTATGACAGTACCTGCATATTCTCCTTGCTTTCGGATTTGCTTTTAATTAAAAAATCACATTAAAAAACTATGGTTCCAGATTAGTATTTCATATATTATACAGTCTCGATAAATTTTCTCATGGATTTCTACGGGTCTTTTGATCAACTTGCCAGTCCAAAATCTGGTCTGCCCTAGAGAAGGTAGCTATATTGCAATTAAATCAAGATCTTCCTGTGTTATTTCTTCATCTTTCCCCCATAATAGACCACCTGTCCTCTTTACTTTTTCTGAAGTACTGCTGGATCAAATTTACTATGTGCTCTAGATATTGACTGAAAGTTGTTGCATAGAAAAGAGCTATTAGAACTTGCTGAAAACAATCTTAAAATTTAGTATTAGGCATTACTATACTTCGAAATGTATCTACCTTTCCCCACCTTGGAAAACATATAACTGACCATATCGTTTTGTAGAACTCTGGCTTCTTTCTGTGAAAATTGGGCTCCCTGTTCTCACTCAGGCTTTGGATGATGCTCCTGTATCCTTCACCCTTGCCCTCATTCTGTCCTGGGCTATGTATAGAAACATTCTTTTCCTATAATTATGGAGAATGATTTGTATTGTCCTCTTCTCCAACGTCATCTATGGAGATGGGCTTGTCTTAAACATCCAGAGAGACATGCAGGAAGTTTTCTAAATAAAAAGCCATATCATGTTATCTAAATTGTACTACTGCCTAATTATTCAAAAACAATAGTAATATATTATTTTAATTTTTTTTCTCTTCCTGACACTTAGGTTTTGTTTGGATAACTCTGGAAAGTATATGAGGGAGAAAAGCCTTCACAATGTGATGGAGAAATTTAAAATCAATTTGTGAAAAAGTACAGTATATACATAGATATGTTTTCCTAAATGGAAAACAGAAAATCGCCAGACTTTTAATTACACACAAATAATTATGAGGTAACATATTACGATCTGGATGTATGAATGCTCAGAGATCAAAGAATTTAGAATTCAGATGCTGAGTTAATTAGAGCCTAGAACGTTATCTTTTATAGATCCAGTGAAGTAGGTAGCATCAAGGCTAATCAAGCTAAGCTTTAGGGTTCTTTGCTTGCATGGGACCCTGGTACTGTACTGGCCCTGGCAATGTGCTTATGTAGTCATTTATTTGTGTATGTGGTCATAAAGTTGCAAATGTAAAATGTTTTAACTATCGTCATTAAAACTTCTGCCCATTTTCCCTTCGATTTCCACTCTATTGCCTTTGTCTTCCAATCAGGTGATGTTGCAGTAGCCATAGGTCATTAAGGAATCTTGCTCTGAGGAAGTTTAGTTGGTGATGATACATTCATTTGGGTTTAGTGGGTTACTTTTATGGGTCACACAGATGCTTCTGTTCGGTGGCCAATAGATTTCAGGACTCCAGTTAAATTCGAATTTCAGATGAACAATGGAAAATTTTTATTGGATATCCAAAAATATTATTTGTTATTCATCTGAAATTCAAATTTAACTAGGCATCCTCTATTTTTGTTTGCTAAATCTTGCTACTATATACTTCTGGGCTTGGTTTCTGCTAATCATCCTGGTGAAAGATGGCTACCAGGTGTGCTTCCTCACTCTCTGTGCCTACTCTCCATGCACAAAGACCCACCCAATTGTAAGTTTTCAGAGGTCGCATTTCAAAATTATCATAGTCTATCATGCCCTGGCATTGGAAGAATGTAGATAGTGGAAGAGAAACAAGGTTTAGAATTTCCTAAATCACAAACTGGTCTGCAAAAAAATTTTTCAAAACTTACAACACACACACACACACACACAATGCCAGATAACATAATACATTTTAAGAAAGAAAATAACCATATTAAAGTTGTAATACTCAACATATACTGATAACAAAAGATGAATACTAATCACATTTGACTTCTGCAATTATAAGAGGTGCTCAAAGTGGCTACCATTAACGTCCAGACACTTCTAAATAATGGTGAACTAAAAGTAATACACAGATAACATTGCTTAAAATGTGTATACATTTTTGGCATCCCGAGAATGTATTATGTGTATATATATGTGTGTGTAGACATAAATATATGCATATGTGTCTGTGTGCCTACACACACACACACACCCACACACACACACACACGGATTTTGAAAGACGTTTCCTTACATTTGACAGCAACCATAAAAGTTTACACGCTCATACAAACAGCAAGTTTTAAACCTGACAGTAACTTTCCTAAAATATCAATTTTTAAAAAATCAAATATACTAGAAGAAATATCAAATGATGTTTTCATTGTATAGAATGTAGCAATTATTAAAAAATAAAAACTATGAAGAGTTGATCAAAGAAAGTGCAAGCCAAAAATGTGAGGGGGAAAAAGGGTACAATCATGTGCCCTATAATGATGTTTCAGTCAATCTGGTCCCATAATTTTATAATGGACCAGAGAAATCCCTATCACTTAACAACTAGTGACACCACAGCTGTAGTAACATAGTAGCACAACATATTACCTTTTCTATGCTTAGTTAAGTTTAAATACGCAAATACTGACTATTGGTTATAATTGCCTTCAGTATTCAGCACTGTAGCATGCTGTACATGTGTGTGTAACCTAGGAGCAATAGGTTCCACCATATTACTTAGGTGAATAGTGGGCTACACAATATAGATTTGTGTAAGTGTACTCTACAACTTTCACACAATGACAACATCAGCTAAGGATGCATTTCTCAGAAGGTATTCCTGTCATTAAGAAACATAGGACTGTATTATTTTTCAGGATTTTGTGTTGTTCACTAACTTCATCAGCTTTCAAAGATGATATTTGGGTATGCTTTCTCATTCTAAATGCATACTTGCATAATCATAATTTTATGTTCTTCCTTTTAAAGAGGGTTACCAACATTGTAAAAGCTAAAGCTTGGGGTTATAGCATGAGCATCATCCAGACACTTATAAGACTGTGTTCATACTGCATTTAGTCTGTGTATCAGGTCTTGATATTTTTTAGTTTTAATTTTTAAAAAATTAGCTGTGATTTTGAGTCACTTATCAACTACTGTGGCATGAAGGTTAGCATTATCTGGGGTGACAGATTGCCTGTGTTCAATCCAAGCCCCAGACTTTTTACCATTATGACCTGAGACAAAAGGCTTAGCTCACTCTGTGCCTTAGTGGAGTAAAGAAGTTTATTGTAAAAAGTAAGTGAGATGGGGCCGGTGGCAGCGGCAGTACGAGGCCCACGAGGAGGAGGAGGAGGAGGAGGAGGAGGAGGAGAAGGAGGAGGGGGAGGAGGAGGAGAAACAAGGTGGAAGAGCATTTCCCAAAGTGTATTCCGCGGAACTAGTACCTATTTCCCAAAGTGTATTCTGTGGAACTAGTACCTACTGTGTTCCCAACACCGTGCCGCCTATCGAAGATGATCATGGGAGCAGCAATAGTAGTCATGTCAAAATCTTTGTACCGAAATAACTGCTTGAATGTCTGCCGAAATGTTCAAGTTTACCAAAAGAGAGGCACTCTTGGAACACTAATGTGAGATCATGGCGCAGCTGTCCTTTTGGATTTCTTTTTAATAATGTGTGACCCTTTACCTTTGATCCCCTTGACCTGCATTACCTTGGTAAACTTTTCATTTTAAAAATTTAATTTAATCTTTTAATTCTGGTGTTCAAGCTGTAACATTTCATCTCTCAAAGTGTAACATGCTGATTTTCTCAAATAGAGATACCCTTTTGGGTGATAAATTTGCAAAATGCTGTCTTTATTTTCTGTATTAAAATTCATTTCAATTTTAAAAAATAATTTTAAAAAGTGAGAAAATATTTGTAATAAACTTAGCAGAATAATTGACATATAATTTAGTCTCAATCAATTGTGAATTATATTGTTACCTTTATTATCAGTGCTATCTTTAAGTCAAAAATTCACCTGATATAATTTAATTTAAATAAAAAGATGTAAATGAGAGTATGTTAGGCTCACAATCTCATGAATCAATTAAAAGTTATTTTGTGAGAGTGTCTACCTAAAGATAAATAGGTTTTAATAATGCAGCTCAAAGAAAAATATGTGACCCCAAGTGTCCCTTTCTATGCAGCATAAAATGAGAATCATCTTGTATTTGGTCTGTCTATTGGATCTTGGGTTCTTTTCAATTTTAGGAAAAAGAGTAGCTGTGATTTTGAGAGTGTTACCAACTACTTAGGCTCAGCAGGCAGAAGATTTGCTTTTCAAGTTAAAGGAGAAAAAGAAATCATAGCATATTATTCTGTCCTTTAGCATGTCAAATGATTTAAAATAAAATTATACTATTTAAAACCATGTGTGTTCAGGTCCCATTAACTACATCTACAATAGAGCCAGATAGTCAAATTGCTTTTCACCACAAAAAACAGAAATTGGCAATTAGTCTGGATGATCTTGGGGCAGGTATGCCTGACCCTATGAAACCTCAAATGCTAGCTAACCCTGACAACATAAATTTATCTGACATTCATTAATTCAATATAAATATACGGTGATAAACATTCAACATTGTTTTCAGTGCATATTTGAAGTATAGAAATAGTCATTTTGCATAATAAAATCATCACTGAACAAAAATAAGACAGGTTTGTCTGAGATAAGGTATACATTATGGACTGAATGTTTATAACCACCTAGAATTGATACATTGAAGCTCTAAGGCCCGATGTCATGATATTTGGAGATGAGGTATTTTGGAGATAATTAAGTATAAATGAGGTCAAAAGAATGAGGTCCCCATGATGGGATTAGTCTTTGTATAAAAAGAGGAAGAGAGACAAAACTTGAGCTATCTCCAATATGTAAAGACATAATGAGAAGGTGACCATTTTCAAGCCATAGAGGGCCCTCAATGGGGAACTGAATTGGTCAGCACCATCATCTTGGTCTTTTTAGCCTTCAGAACTATGAGAAATACTTGTCTGTTGTTTAATCCATCCAGTCTGTTGTAGTTTGTTGTGCTAGCCCAAGCTGACTAAGACAGTACACATTGAAATTTCTTCTTAATGTTTTAGAAGAACTTATAGCTGACTCCCTCTACTATTTAATTTGACATGATGTCATTCTTTGTGATTGTGACCTATGCTTGGTTTCCCTTCTGTGTGCTCTCTCACCATCTTTCTCCCAATATGCATTTTTTATTGCATAGCACTTATAGAAATCAACTGTAATTATGGATGCTCTTTTCCCAGTGAATTCTGAGCTCTTTTAGGTCTCCTTTTCCCTGAATTCCTAGTGCCTGCTTCCATGTCTTACACAAAATTACAATTTCAATATTGTTTAACTGAAAAAAATGAGAAGAAAATATATGTTGTACTTTTTAAACATTTCAGTCAGATACTTTCATATCTCCTGACTGCCAAATATAATTACATAATAATCATAGAAATAATTCACATCAGACCTTTCCACTACAATCTAAAACTTTCAATCCCATTTTGATTGGGAATCTTATGCTATGGGTTTTGCAGAATGCATATCTAATACAGAAGTATATCAAATACAGACACAATACATATGAAAAATAAACATGGAAGAACACAATAAACCATTGATGTTCACATTCCAGAATATGAGTCCAAAGTTCCCAGTAAATTTGCAGAGAGTGGAAAGTTACCATGAGAACATATCTCCTCCTTTTTTGTGTTTAATGCCATGGGTTGCCACTATTCTCTAACACATATTAAAGAAGCACAGAGTTCTTCGCTGACTTCCAAATATCATCAGCAAAGGGACAAATGCTTAGCTAAGGTTACATCTATCATTCTAGTTGGTACATATGGTAATTTTCTCTAAATTGGCTGGTTTTCTCAAGCTACTGTATTATCCTGAGATATTAAGTTTTTAAATGGGCTCTTCCCACCTCTTTTAAAGTTAGATGGCTGATTGCTGTCACATAATTTAATGATCTAGTCCAATCTATACAATGACTGTGTAACGTGGGGAAGATAATTGTAGATGAATTGCATGCCATTAATCAGTTGCCTCTTTGTTCTAACATGTTCCACTGCTTATCATTCAAGGAAGAAAATTGTCTTTTGACAGGGGTCCCATTGCAGCCTTTTTACTGTCCAATAACATCAAAGCTGAGATTTCACAAGATAAATGAGAAGGGTGTAAGTAGGGTGGGACTTAGTTAAAAGGTCTGTTTTTATATAAATTGTTTTTGGAGAAATTAAACATTTGTCTGTATTGTTGGAGAGTGGGTTATAGAAGGCTTGTGTATTTTAAAATCTAGTAAAAATTTAAGTAAAATAGATGGTTTAATTAGAAATGTACCAACTTATGCAAAAGACTACTCTTCATTGTGAAAAAAATAACACCAAAATTTCAACTCTTGGTGAGCATTGCTGACTCTTTTCACCTTCAATAGACAGAAACTACACTGACAAAGAAATTCTTTTCAAGGGCTAACCCAGACAGTCACTCTACTCATTGTTGTACTTCACATCCTCACAAACGGGAAGCAAGCCTTTCTAATCTTTCTATTTTTATAGTCTAATCAGTATTTAACATTTATTAGATGCTCAATTAATGTTTCTTGAACCAAATCAAGCCATTTTTGACCTGGAAATGTTACCTCTTCAAATAAAAAGTTATTATTAGTATAATAAATCAGTAGGAGGCATCTGGAGGAACAGACAATACACAGAAGAAAATGGGAACATTTCCAACTACAGAAGGTGAAATTAGTAGTTTAATGCAATATCTTAACATGCATGGTGGCATTTTTGCTTTGCTTAATTTAATTTAATTTTTAAAGATAACAAAATCAAATGAGGTTGAAAAGTGATCTTTTATTAAACATTATATTCATGCAATTACATATACATACACACAAACATATACCTATTATGTGCAAGTATGAGGGACGACCCCCCCAAACTGGCATTTATTTATAAAAGATTGTGTATTTATTCTTTCATGTTTAAACTTCAGTCACCTTCAAAGTACCCTCTGTTTGATGCAACACACCTATCAGGATGCTTTTTCCGCTGCTCAAAAGTTTTTGTACCCATCAATTTTTATGCCTTTTAGTACTTCTGCCATTTTTTGTTTCACCTCTTCCAAATCGGCAAAACATTTCCCTTTGAGGACTTTTTTAAATCTAGGGAAACAAGCAAACAAAAAGTGGCTCAGGGGGAAATGGGGTAACAGGGAGGGTGGAGTACAGGAGTCATGCTGTTTTTTGTACAAAAAGTGCTGAACACTTAGCTTGGTGTGGATAGGTGTGCTTGTAAATCACCCACCATGAGATGGACAAACACATTGAAAGAATTAAAAAAAAAATCACTGAAGCCGAACACAGCCTCTCACAACACTAACTGGTACCCTGACACTGATGAGCTCCTAGAACACTTACCTAGCGGGGGAAGCCTGTAGTACAAGGAGCCTGCTCTCCAAAAGATAATTCAGGTTTTTTGGGGGTCCCCCTGTATATGTGACTTTTTATCTTTTATTGTCACCTTAAGGTTTTTGGGTTAGATTTCTGTTTCCCACTAATAGTAAATTATTTCTCTAATGCATCTCAATGTAGAAACTAAGAAAATAAATAATTTTGCTAATCTCATATTTTCTTGATACCATACCAGAGGTTCCTAAATGTACTGTTGTTTCCTCTTTCTTGGATTTTCCACTTGTACCTTGTACCTCTCGGGTAAAAATGTTTCTATGGGAATGACTGTCTATCAGGAAAGAGTATTACTGAACAATAACTTGAAGACAAACTTACTGTTATGAATAGATTGATAGGTCCATTTAATAGAAAGAAAGAAAAGTTAAAAGTCCAGAGAGAAACATTTTTATTAGGTCATTTCAGCATTAAAATTAAATAGTATTTCTTTTAAACAGAAAATGTTTGAACAAATAATATCTTACAAATGGTATTTGTTCTTTTAAAGTGCAACAGTTTTAGGTAGAAACAACAACAAAGATAAATTCATTTCTTCCAGTTTCTCAAGCTACATCTTCACCTATGTAAGTCTGTGTCTTTTCATAACTCCTGTTGCTTTTTCTTAAAACCTTCATTCTAGTAGAAGCTATAAGATGGCGCCCCTTGATGAAAAGCAGATGTTTTTGTTTTTTCTTTTTTCCTTTTAACAGTGTTTGAATTTTTTCAGTACAATGCATGTTAACTCTCTTTAATAAGCAAGAATGTAGTCATGGCACTTAAGTGAAAACAGGGCAGAGAGGCAGGCACTGTCATATAAGGAGAGCTTCATCAAACACCAGGACATACGAACGTGTAAGAATGAATGATCAGAAGTGGGCTTTAAATCAATTTTATCTTCACTGGTTTAACATCAAGAAGAGTTGTTAGTTGTAAACCAATTGTTATGCAACTTAATGAACTAATTAGGAAAATCAGTTGCAATAATAGTATTTGTACAAACTGATCTGAATATAAAAAGTAGAATTAGAATTCTAATACCAAACTTTTCCAACAGGAAAGACTACATAATAATGCACTTTAAGATCTGTTCTTTGTAAAATTAATCATAGGTGGCTCTTCATTTACTGCATTTGATTTCTATAATCCATTCTTCTGTAATTGTGATTCACCACACTGTTTTACTTGTGATATTTATGTTGTGTGCATATATGTCTTCAGGTCTGCCAGGATGATCTAGTTAATTTCTGAAATAACATTGAATAAACTGGCTCCAGCATCAGTTTTCCCTATTCCTTTGCTTCATTCAATGAGTAAATGGCTGTCTTCCAGAGATATAAAATATCAAGACCTCTGCTCAAAGACCACACTTGGACTGGCAAGAACACTACAACTGCCTGGTTGAATCACAGACTGAGCTGGCATATACCGGAACGAATTCACAAATAATAGAGAAAAGTGATCTGAATATTGCTCAGACCATGTTTAATGTGGAATTTTTCAAAGATGGAATCATAAACTCCAGAAGATATATATCAGTTGTCACTCCTATCTTTTTTCCCCCTAAGTTGTGCATTTTTAATATGAGTGAAATATTTTCCTCAGAGGTGACTGGGTAATTGTTTTGATAGTTACATAATGTTATATCTCAGTGATGAAATATTTATGCATGCAATTCAAGTTATGTGTTACAAAGGGAAACTATTTAACCATAGTGGACTAATGGTACATAGGAAAAATGGATGTCAAAAGAAATTTATTATATCTTCCAAGTACTTCTTTCTGTGATAAAATACAATTTGTATGATTGTGAAGTAGCATTGTTTATTTTTCCAGTCAAAAAGTCACTGTCAAAAGTATGTTTGGGGAGGGAAAAATAGCCTTAAAACAAATGTATCACAGAGACTATCTAAGTTGTTAAAAAAAAAACCTAGGGCAGCATGTTAAAAATGAACATTTCCAATACAATTTGTCACCCATGCATAAATCTTGCTGACATTTTCAGTCACTTTAATAGCCTGCCCATTTTATAAATCAGTATGAACTTGCACAGTTGCAAAAAGTGTGTATTTTGAACATCTCATTTGCATACTTTACCAAAAGCCAATGAGGCAGGGGGAACAGCACTGGTGATCATAATACGTGTTTGGGGAAAGGCAGAGAGATCACTAATGGCTTTGCCTTTAGGGATTTCTGTACTCCATAGGGGACGAAAATGAGAAATATTTTTCAAACAGCAGGGGTAAAGGTTTTAAAACTAGAAACACATGGAGTGATAAAGATGTTAGTGCCACAGGGCGCATAGCAGGAAAAATTTACAATGTAAAAACTGTAATTTCAGCATTAGGAAGTAATAATCGTGTTTCATCATTGTTATTAAAGCATGACCCTTAAAGTCACATAAATTAGATATAAGTTTCAAAAGAAGTTTATTAATCTTTAGCAGGAAAATATTAGGAAAGTTTATTACCAGATAAGATTTTCAGAGAGAGAGAGAGAGAGATGCATTCGTTTGATTGCATAGAAATGTGTGTGTGTGTGTGTGTGTGTGTGTGTGTGTGTGTGTGTCTAAGGAAGTCTATCATTTCAAAGGGTAAATAAAACTTTGCTCACTATTAGCCATTGGGTATAAACAGTGCTTGCAGATAATTCTTATTCTCTTAAATTATCAATTTGAAGAGAGAATGTGATACACAGAGAATGGAGGCTGGTCTGTCCAGAACAGTATATTGGTCCTGAATAGCAGATGGAAACTAACGCTTATCTTTGATAGAGAATGTTGCTCAGATGACAGTCATGGAAAATCAGTGTTGCTAATTTAATTATTAAATTAGTAACAAGTTTAGAGTTTCTTGGCCTATAGAAGATTTATACTCAGAATAAGGTTTTATTAGTAGCTCTGTAGCAAAATTAGTGAAAAGTTATAGCTTAGAGAAGGGCAAGAGCCAACAATTATCAATGGGCATTTTGTAAAGAAGAAATTTATGTAAATAAGACAAATTTTGAGGTGATGAATATATTGGCTCAGAATCAAACTCCTAGTTTGCAGGAAAAACATTATTTCTATCAATTAAAAATTATCTCAAAAGTCTGGGTTTAGATGTGAACTCCCCTATTTCTTTGCACAATTATTTGGGTAGAACTCAAACTTGGCAAGTTGAGGTTGGAAAATTTTTCTTTCTGGATGAATCACTTAATTTTCTTCTAATAATTAATTTTGAATATTTAGGGATTAGAATAACTTACATAGCAAAATTTATTAAAAATAATTTTATGCCAGCAAACACTCCACAAATACATTATAAATTGAGACAAAGCAAATTTCTGTTAGTGCAAAGCCAAAAACATACATTTTCATATACAAGTAAAAATTGTCACGGAAAGACATAAGAAAATATGAGCAAGCATAAAAAAACAATTTTCTACAACACATAGATGTTTTTAGCATTCTCATATTTACTATTCCAGAATTCTTTCCAAGAATATTTGTTTTTATTATAAAATATACTTTAAAAAATGTATGACAATATGATTTTTTTGATATATACAACAAATAAACTATAGATCAGCAAAGTGTGACCAAGGGAAAAGCATACGAATTTGATAAAATGGAAATTCACAATCATTTAAAATTAGATTAACTAAATGCAAAGAACTTCCAATAAGGTATGAAGCTTGTATAATAGACTTCATCTTGATAACGTCTGCTACTGATTTATTTTAAAACCTCTTCTTGTTCATAGATTTTGCTTATGTTGTTCTGTTATTAATAATTATTTTTAACATTTTTTAATATACTCAAAATTCTTTCAAATAGCCTAAAGTGACATTATCCTCTTTAAAAAACAATAGTCATTTACAGCAATAAGTTTAGTGACAGTCCACATTCCATTGCAGAATTATGAAGTCAATAGTTTTCATTACATTTGCTAATTTCCTGCAAGGTAAACAAAAACTGACCCAGTGATAGGAAATTCATGAAAGACATAATGGACTGATTAAATATGCATTTTCAAGTGTGCTCACATCTTTTTTTTAAAATAGAAATAAAATAGACATAGAAAATAGATTGTAGGGAAAAGAAATAAAGTGAAACAAAGATGTTGGTAGCAGAAAAAGACTTGGTATAATCTGTATTACACATAGATAATAATACAATTTTGTATATCTGAAAGCACAGTAACAGATTTTGTCACATTGCTAAAATTTGAGATAAGAGTACCTAACTGCAGAAGTGTTTGCTTGTTTGTTACTATTTTAAACTAGATTTTCTCAATAGTTGTAGTCTAACTATAAGATGGCAAGTAGGTGGGGGATACAGTAGAGTCAGGAAGATCAGAGCAGAGTTGATAATGTCATTAACAAAACAATTGGAAAAAAGAAAACAAACAAAAAAAGTCACCAAGGGGGTGGAGAGTTTTCAGGCTTTTTGTTTTCTGAGGGAATCTTTGCCATAAAGATAAGAGATATTAGTATCTGTGATGCAACCTGCTGGTTGTCCAGAATAATCTATGCTCTTTTTCTTCTATGGTTATTAAGTGTATTTGAGATCTAACTGCCCAAGCCAGACAATTCAATTTCCATTGTCCTCTTCTGTTAAATCTGTCCACACGATTAAACTCTCTTCAATAGAGTATGTGGATGTGATATTTGCCACTTCCTTGTCTGTTTTCATAAAAATTCTTATGTGTACTCCTTGTTGCTTCCGCCCACTCTCCCCTTGAGATGAAAAGTGATGACTATTCTGTCATTGAAAGCTACATGTTGACAATAAAGGAGCTACTGTCAGTCTATGTCTACGAATGTGGCAGAGACTCCGCCTGCCCTGCACTGTAACACGAAAGAGAAATAAAATTCTACAGTGGTTGAGCCACACCATTATAGCATCTATTTATTGCTGGGATTTACTTTTTCTAATATACTCTTTTTTCAAGAAATGTTCTTAGATTTTAGTAATATTTTCTTAAAAACACACCTTTTCTCTGTTTCTTTGCAACTCAAGCAAAGCTAAAACTTTTTAATGTACCTTTTAAAGTTCATATCAAATGTTCTACATTCTTGCCTCCTCCCTGCTACATGTTTTATAAACAACAAAGGTTTACTTAGTTTCTCTAATACTAGGCATTTTTCAGCTTCTGTGACAAGCCTCCCATCAAGAATAGCACATTATTATTAATTGACAATTGTTAGACGGGCTTGGTGGCTCAGCCTGTAATCCTGCACATTGGGAGGCTGAGGTGAGTGGCTTGCCTGAGCCCGCAGGTTCGAGATCCACCTGGACAACTTGGTGAGACCTCATCTCTACAATAAATCAAAAAATTAGCCGGGCGTGGTAGCGCGCGCCTGTAGTTCCAGCTACTTGGAAGGCTGAGGCGAAAGGATCGCTGGAGCCCAGTAGGTTGAGGCTGCGGTGGGCGGGAGCGGCCACTGCACTCCAGTCTGGGCGACAGAGTGAGACTCCTACTCAAAAAAAAAAAAAAGAAAAAAAAAAAGAAAAGAAAATTGTTGCTTCTTGCTTCTTTAGCTCTTTCATATCCTGAATATTTTGTTCTCACAATCAAAATTCTAAAAATTATTTGCAGCCAATATTGTTTTTAAAACACTAAGTCCTATGATATAGGATGTATGTTCATAATAAATGTTTGTATAATTTTTCTGCATGAGTTCATCCCTCCTAAAATCAGAGACTGTTTCTTCTTCAATAGTTCTCTGAGTATTCTCAGCACAGTATTTGGCTTTCACCAAGTAATTGTATCTTTCAATTGTTTGTAAGGACTGCTTTGAAAATTGACCTGGAAGTTGATAAAAATTGTTTGGTGGATTCTACACCTTCTATCAGTCATGCCTTGCTTTAGTGATTCCATTAAAGCTCCAAGTCTTATTATTAGACAGAATTGACTCATTTATCTATAAACTTTGATGGATAAAGATGACCAACTGACCTGGTTATAATGAATTAAAGTATCATTTAAAATTTTGAAAGACTATGTTTTGATAGGCTGAGATATTGTTTTGCACAATTAAACATATTATGTTGTCAAGAATTTCCTTCAATTTTCAAGATATGGATACCACTTTTGGAGGTAAAAGGTAACATACAATACTGGAATTGGGGAACTCTATAAGTGAAAGGCAGAATTTGTGTGTTAAATATTGGTCTGTCCAAGGATGCCCACTATCACTCCTCCTTTTCAACATAGTTTTGGAGGTCCTGCTAGAGCAATCAGACAAGAGAAAGAGATCAGTGATATCCAGTTAGGAAAAGATGAAGTTAAGTTATCCCTCTTTGCAGGCAACATGATTCCATACCTCGAAAACCCAAGAGAATCTGTCAAAAACCTCCTTGCACTGATGAAGGACTTTGGCAAAGTCTCAGAGTATAAAATAAAAGACAGTCACATTACTGTACACCAACAGTAAATAAACAGAAACCCAAATTAAAAGCACAATACCATTCACAATAGACACACACACACACACACACACACACACACACACACACAAAACAATGAACTATCTGGCATTTTCCTAACCAGAGATGTGAAAGACCTTTACAAGGAAAATTACAAAACACTGCTCAAAGAAATCAAAGACGACACAAACAAATGGAAGAATATTTCATGCTCATGGATTGGAAGAATCAGCATTGTTAAGATGTCCATCCTACCCAAGGCAATCTACGAATT
The DNA here is from genome assembly GCA_963574415.1 of Tarsius wallacei. NCBI lineage: Eukaryota > Metazoa > Chordata > Mammalia > Primates > Tarsiidae > Tarsius > Tarsius wallacei. The sequence goes on from CAUYQG010007297.1 coordinate 18,075, forward strand.
TAATGCAATACCCATTAAATTACCAGCAGTATTCTTCTCAGACCTGGAAACAAGAATACAGGAATTCCTATGGAAACAGATAGCCAAAACAATTCTCAGAAAACAAAAAACAAAAACAAACAAACAAAAAAACAAACTGTGGGAGGTATCACATGCCCAGACTTTAAACTTTTTTATAAAGCTACAATAATCAAAACAGCCTGATATTGGTACAACAGGCACACAGACCAATGGAACAGGATAGAGATTCCAGAAGCAAAATATTAATTTCTCAACCAACTCATCTTTGACAAAGCTTCCACCACCAACCACTGAGGAGAGGAGAAACTATTCAGTAAATAGTGCTGGGAAAACTGGCTGATCACATGCAGAAGACTGAAATGGGATCCCTACCTATCACCATACACAAAAATCAACTCTAAATGGATCAAAGACCTAAACATAAAACCTCAAACTATAAGATTCTTAGAAAATGCAGGAGACACTCTTATGGAAATTGGAACTGGCAACCAATTCCTGATCAAAATCCCAAGTGCCCATGCCATAAGAGATAAGATAGACACGTGGGACCTCGTCAAACTGACAAGCTTTTGCAAAGCCAAAGAAACCATTAAGAGAGCAGGGAGACAGCCCACAGAGGGAAAAAATATTTGCCAACTGTATGTCTGACAAAGGCCTAACACCTAGGATCTACAAGGAACTCAAATGTGCCAAAAAGAAAAAAACAAACAACCTCATTACAAAGTGGGCAAATGATATAAATAGGCACTTCTCAAAAGAAGACATACAAGCAGCCAACAAATACATGAAAAAATGCTCAGCCTCACTAATCATCAAAGAAATGCAAATTAAAACAATACTGAGATACCATCTAACTCCAGTCAGGATGACCATCACCAATAACTTAAAAACCATCAGAAGCTGGAGAGGATGTGACAAAAAGGGAACAATCCTACACTGTTGGTGGAAGTGTAAACTAATACAACCTCTATGGAAAATAGTTCGGCAATTCCTAAAAGATCTAAAAATCAATGACCCTGCAATTCTCCTACTGATACCCAGAGGAACTCAAATTACTCTATGAAAATAATACCTGTACATGTATGTTTATTGCATTGTTCACAATAGCAATAACATGGAACCAACTGTGCTGCCCATCAAAAGAGGACTGGATTAAAAAAAAATGTGGTAAATATACATGATGAAGTATTATGCAGCCATAAAGAAGGACAAGATTTTGAACTTCACTGCAACCCGGATGGACTTAGACTGTATAATACTGAGTGATCTATCACAGAAACAAAGAACTGAGTGTCATATGTTCTCACTTATAAGTGGAACTTGAACAATTATCATAATGCTATAAGAAAAGGATTGGCAGTAGTAGAAAACTTCCAGGGGAGGATGGGGGTGGGATTGGCAGTAGTGGGAATCGCCGGGGGAGAGGAAGCACGCCTCATCAACAAGTGTAAATGCATAATGAACATTTGTATACCTAACCCTGAATTGTACCCCACATATTTAAAATTAAAACAAAAATTAAAAAATTAAAAAATTAAATAAAATGTACATAATGTTACTTGTCACATTAAGGTTATTATGAATATTAAATGAGTTAATATTTTTTAAAGAATTGGTCTGTCTTTGCCATATAAATTTTACTTTTCTCAGTTCAAGTCAAATATCTTGATAACTTTGTCAGTTCATCTGTGGTCATGAAAGATTTGAATCACAAAATTTATTTAAGATTTTGACCTAAATCATCTTATGATTAAAGATATTAAGTTCCTATCCAAAATAACTTAAGCAATCATTTTACAAATACTTTGAGTTTTCCATGTCTCACTTTCACTTGCAAAAATTTTTTTAGGGCATTCAGAATTTTTCTATGTAATGACTTATTAAGTAGACAATGAAATATTTCAGAAATAATGGCATCATTGGTGTCCTTTCTATAAAATATGTGTGTGTAATGTTTATGAAGAGCTGTCACAAAAAAATGAGATGGATCTCTGGTGAGAAAAAGATGGGTTATTTTGACAGAAGCCTTTTCATTGTACAAAAATTGTTACTAAAAAATGAAGTTGTGTTTGTTAATTGTCAGTTGTCTTGCTATTAAGCAATCATATTATATTCTACAGGATATTAAGATCCTATAGAAATCAGGAAGAAATCCTGTAGCAAGAAATCACATAGTGACTCTTTTATTCAAGAAAATAATAAAGTAGTAACAAATTTTAGTTACTTAACTGTAATGGATTTTTCAAATTTGAAAAAAAATATTTCCAAACTAGAGTCTTATATAGCAATAACAGAGTTCCCTGACTTTTGAATTGAAATTATAATAAAATGTCACAAAACTTAAAGTTTGTGAGAATCAAGCACAAGTTGTCAATGGGGACTTGAACTTTTTCCACCCTAATGCTGACTCTGTGTTTTAGGCTGTTCTATTATTTTTGTTAAGGTCTCTGATAAAAGACAAACACTCCAAAAAAAATTACACTAATAATTCTGGATTAATTTATCAAACAGAAATGAGCAGAAGGCTCTGAATTTTATGGATCATCTAAGAATTCTTAAATGATCCTCTTGAGGTGAATCATATTTACTGACTATATGCAGGTGATTATTTTTAGAAGCAAAAGCTCTACTCTGGATTCAGTACATATCCTATACTGGTGCTTATGAAAATGATATATCAACTCTGGCCTAATTGATTAATTAAATGACATAGACAAGAGCAATAGAGAGTCATCAATATCAAAATGTCAGGTAGATTTCCCAGCCCGTGACCTTGGTTTTCCCTTGTCCCTCCAAAGGTGCAGGAGTAGAGACTGCCAGTCCTCTTTATTTTTGAATTGTTTTCGGCCTGTTCCCAGGTGAAAATTCTGAGAGGGTGTCACAGGAACATCACATAACTAATGCAGGTATACATTCAGCAGTGTTGGTTGCACCAGCAAATCAGACTTCTGGTTCTCATACCTTCTCTTTCTACAGCTTTTTTTGCTTGTTTGTTTGTTTATGTTTGTGTTTTTTTCTTCATTTTAGAGTTATGGAGTACAAGTGAGGATTTACTACATAATTGCACCCGGGTGGAGTTTGGACTTTTAGCTTACCCACTCTCCTCAACAGTAGACCAGGTACTCAGTGAATTGCCACGTGCCCCTCCCTCCTCCCTTCCTCCCTCCTCTAGCAGTGCCCTGCATCTGCGGATTGCACCCTTGTGCTAATGTGACCATTGATCAGGGTCCGCTATGAGTGAGAGCATAAAGTATTCAGTTCTTTGTTTCTATGAGGGTTCTTTTAGTATGAAGACCATGATTTTGTTCTTTGTGGCAGCTTATTTTTTTTACAGAAACAGTTTTTTCTTTGGCATATAGAGAGAATTGATGGAGGCTGCAAGTATTTTAACTCTGGCATGTTTCGAGTGCTGTCATTGTTATTCCTTTTTTTTAAGATCCAAGTAGTGTGAAAACCACCTCTATCGGTCATATTCATGCTTCCATTCTGCTAAAGGTGGGATTGCTATAAAAACACAAACTTTGTCAAATAGCAAAGTTTAAAATGATCAGAAAGTACTTTGGAAAAGATGAAGCCTGATTTTTCCTCTTAGTCCTGCATATGTGAAGATACTCTATAAAACTCCAGTGTCAGCATTCAAACATTATAATGGATGCCATCGTGCATTCATAAAACCCTTACATTATACTATGGGATCATTTTCAATTGTTGTCACTGTGCTACAAAGGACAGCTTAATAACTCTGGTCTAAACTCCATGATTACATACACTCAGATGCTAATTTGATATAATTGGGTATGCTCTTTTGTTGGATTCTACATTCAGTTTATGTTCAGAACTATAAAGACTATATTTAGTAGTGGTTATCAAGGGTAGAATAAGCCCCACAGGTGCTCTCAACAGAATCATGCTTCTAAGTCACCTTTTCCATTAGCTGCTAACATTGTTAATGGCTCAGGCAGCTGGTACAGGAATGAGAAATTCTGCAATACCTCTACTAGGACAAGACTCATTTAATCCACATCTGAATGCTCTCCTATTTCTATAGCACATCTGTTTGGGTAGCACAGTGTATGTACTTTTTAACATCTTACAGACTTTCAGTTTTGCAAGATTATCTGTAAAAAGGTGTCTGATCAATTCTTAGTCTTCTATATGTATCATTTAAATTCTAAATCTTCACAGGTACAAGATTCAAATTGAACTTGTCACCAAAATTGGGGAGTTTGAATTTTGAACTTATGTTAATTCTGAACACTTCTATTATTTTTTTCTTTGTTTTGAGAGTCATATGATTTCAACTACACATTTGTCTACAATTTTGCTATTCTAACACGGATAACAATAAACTCCATCTATTACAAGTACTATAATCATGTATAAGATCCTGGGCTTGAGTTTAATTCATGATTGATTACGACGTTTTCAGTTGTCTTGTTTGGATTTTATATGTTTATTTTTTGTGCAGGTAGAAGGTAAATAACTATAAATGACCAAGAGCATAAGGTACAACAGATTGCATTGCTGTTTTCATTAGTTCACTACCCTTTAGTAGTTGAATTATAGGTATCCTTTGTATTAGTCAGGCTTCTCCAGAGGGAACTGAATATATCTATTTATTTATTATGGGAAGATTGTGGAGGCCTGAGAAATCCATCTATCTGATGTCAACAAGCTGGAGAACCAGAAAAGCCAGTGGTGTTATTCAGCTCAAGTAAAGTTCTCAGCACTGGGGAGCCACTTGTATAAGTTGCAGAGTCCAAAGACCCAGGAACTGTAATGTTCAAAGGCAGGAGAAGATGTTTTGGCTCAATAAGAGAGAAAGAATTCACTCTTTCTCTACTTTTTACTCTATTCAGGCCCTCAATGAATTGGATCATGCCCACCCACATTGGTGAGAGTGACCTTCTTCACTCAGTCTATCAATTCATTTGCTAATTTCTTCCAAAGCACCCTCACAAACACACACAGAAATAATGTTTTACCAGCTATCTGGCCACTTCTTAGTCCAGCCAAGGTGGCACATAAAATAAACCATCACATCTATTGCCAGGTGAGTGGTGACACTCTCTGAATGGCATTTACTTCTGTGGTCCCTTAATAATGTAAGGTATAGCCATGAGGTTTAATTTGGACAATGGAATAACTAGGTAGAAATTTATGAGTCATTAAGTGAATCAATCTTTCTCTTTTTCTTCTGCCATGGGAACATTATGTTCAGGAAAGAGCTGCCCCTTCAGCTGGGGTCCTGTAATAAAGAAGACATGAGAAGCAAAAAGAACCTCATCTGACACACAGCTAACATGTAACAGGAGTGAGCAGTAATCCTCAGTTATTAAAAGATATTGAGCCTTGAAGGGTCACCTAAGAAAAACTATTATATGAATATTTGATCAAAACTTTTTTTTCCTTTTACACATTTTTTGGTAGGGATATAAAAAGATAATCGAATGATAAACCAAACAACTAGGCATTACCTATAGCAGGTTACAGATCAAGTAATGAAAAATTAAAGGTCAAATAAATATGTGTCCTATGGTTCCTTAATTTTTAGTTTTAGACACATGAGAGGTTGTTTACATTAAATCCAAAAGTGAGGGCTTCATTTTTGTTGTTCACTGCCACCAACATTGATGAGCATACCTATTACTCTATTGAAATCAAATTATTTTCTGAATCAAGAGATGTATTCCTTCATTTTTCATCTGTTTTCTTTAAAGTAGTCTCAGCTGTTAAAATTCCTTTGTTTTATGAGTTGTTCACCCAATTTATCTTTGGCATTTCAATAGCTCATGCATTTTGCAAGGCAACCTTCTTACTATTTCCACCTTTGTTGATGTAGTTTGTAATGTTATCTCATTCTCCATGCTACTCTTGACCCAAAGAGAACTAGGATAAAATATCGGTTTTCAAAAGTAAACATCCAAATTGGGCTATTGCAACATTACCCAAGAATGTACATTAGGAAAAATTGTCAGAGGCTTTTAAGGTGTCAGAAAGGGCAGGATCTACATGGATAAATTATGAGAATTTCCTTTCTCTCTGTTTTTCTGTTATGCCAAAAAGCATAATCACCAGTTTGCATTCCGTATTGTTGAGCCTAAGTCTTTGAAATAAGAAGTTCTAAAACTTTCTCAATCATTTACCTATTTATATTGGTTTTACTTTTTACTTCCTTCATTTGTGTTCCTGAGTCTATCTTAACTTATTCAAGTTTCCATCTCAGGTATCTTGCAGTATCATACCAGACCTGTGTTTGACTAATTATTCAGCATGTATGTTTATAATATCTTTATTGAAATTCTATTCCAATATAAACAATGTTATGTCATTGCAATGAGATTAACTTAGAGAAATACTATGGTAATTCAGGAGCATTAGTTAGTAGTTTTTAATGTTCATAGGAAAATGGTTTTCAAGATGTATTACCAAAAATGGTGAAGTGAGTAGTATGAAGAAGAAGTCATCATTAAGAAGGCATGATTAATACATGATTTATTATTTCTAATTAATAATAATGTCAAATATTTTGTAGCCTTTGCTATATGCCAGACATAATTCTAAGCTCCCTACATATGCTGTTTTACTAAGCCTTAAAAAGATCTCAAGACGTGACTCCTGTTATTATGTCTATTTTACAGATGAGAAAACGTAGGCCCAGCTGTACCTGACTCTTGCCAACGCACACACAGCTAATAAGTGGTGAGTTAGTAAAACCCAGATAACCTAATCCAGAGCCCCTTTTGAAACAAACAATAGATACAAAATGTCAACATTAAAAATTTGATTATTATGCAGATAGTCACAGTTTTCTATCAATTTCCCATAAACCACAAAGCATTAGAATTTCTGTAGGGAAAACATCATTAGTTGGGTTTGGTGTCTAATCTAAACTTTATCACTTATGATAAGAGATGTCCACCAAACTTTGTGTTTACTTTCCATACAATAGACTTGTGTTTATCGTATATTATTTTAAGTTACTGGGCATTTTATTTATGAGCCTGACTTCCTAAGTTAGGAAACCCTGAAAGGCAGGGAGGATGATTCATTTATCTTGCTGACTCTACATCATCAGTGCCTGTCTTTGCAGCTTCTTGTAAGTAAAATAAAACACTGACACATTACTTATGTAGGTTCATTTTTTTTTCTAATTTCTGAGTCAGCCTTAACATCTGGAATGATGGGGTGGGTTTTCTTGGTGTTGTTTTTTTCTTTTCTATAAATGGGCCAATCACACAAAGTCACAATGCAATTATTCAGTATCTCAGGGGGAGCCCTTTCTGAAACATTCAAACAAAACCTGTATAGGTATTACTACCTCCTCAAACTCAGTTTGATTTATGTAGTCCCTCTCTTTTATTCCATAAAACATATCTTCAGCCTTGTTCAATGCCATTATATATTCTATTCCTTTGCCTCACCCCTACAGATACTTTCTTTATCATCCATTCAGTATCTACTCTATCTATGCCTTCTTTTCTAGATTCCTTTCGCCTCATCACTGATGGACTTTGCAGAGGTCTCTGAATGTTTTATACATGGAAAGTCACATAGTGCAGAAGTGCAAAAGGCACTCAAATCATGTTTGCAGAATTGAGGGGAAATGTCCAACCAAGAACATTCTATGATGAAGTGCCCTTACCTAAACTCATTTGAAAAGGTTAGATTAATTGTAGAATTATCTGAGTTAAATAAAAATGTTTGGCAAGAGAATACTGTTAAATGCTTCGCTATAAATGGATTAATATATTTGATTGATATATTTTAGATATTCAGTATATAAAAATATTCTTTATTACAAAATAACATTCTCATCATATGTTTGACCAAATTGTCTGGAAATAGAAACAACCTTTTATTAAAATAGATTGTTTGTTGTTGTTTTTTTTTTTTGCCTGCAAGGAATGAGTACGTGTAGAAGACTGGATGAATGAGATTCATGTAGATAAGTTATTTTTTTCAATAGCATAATGTGGTAAATTTCATTGATGATCAAGGAAGTATCACCAAATTTTCTTAAATTCTAAACCAGTGGCAACAATGAATGAGTTTTTGTTGCAGAGATTAATAAATTGATTCAGGCATGTAAAGTAATTAGCAATGATATAATCCTTAATCAGTTATCAGCGATTTAAGAAAATAGTATTAAAAACACAGAAAAAGTACAAAGTAGATTGTCATTGTCCAGCCTGTGGACTAGATGTTCATGCTAGTTCCAGAAAATAGCAGGCATGTGAAGGGGCTGAGTAGGACCAGAGCCTAGAGTTTTGCTTCTGCATTGTTTATAGATAGATAAAAGCCATGGTTCAGGCAGTGTGTGGCAATATATGATTATGTTTCAGAATAGCTGTTAATTTTAGGAACAGAAGATGACTTTAGTTCCTGCTAGACAAGCAAAGTAGGCTGAAGGGGAAGTCTAGGGCAGTTAGTACTTAAAATCCAGGCTTAGTGTGGGCTCTCTATAGAGCAATGAGGCCCTGATCTTGCATTATGATTCAGGTGCTCCTAGGAGTTCAGTCTCTAAGAGAAAAACATACACCAACAGTGGGACTACATATCTAGCAGGTCATAAATAGTGATTCTTAATACTTCTACCCATTAGAATCTCCTGGCAGCACTTTAAAATATCTAGATAGGTGGGACCTTCCCCAGGCCAATGAAATTACAGCTATGCAATTTTGACATTAGATTGTTGTTTCTGTAAAGAAAACAGAAAGTAGAATTTTTTTCTTTTGCTGTTGCCATATGTTTGTATGTTTGTTTATTTATTTATGTTTAGGTTTCTGGTAACTCTAATGAAAAACCAGGATTGACAGCCACTGTTCTACAGTGCCTGTAGGGAACCTGGGAATTTCGTGGAAATTCATCAAGTTGGACCTCTGTATCTGTGGGTTCTGCATCCGTGGAGTCAACAAATAGTGGACCAAAAATATTCAGGAAAAAAAATTGCATCTGCACTGAAGATGTAAAGGCAATTTCTTTCTTATCATTCCCTAAACAATACAGTACAACAACCATTTACATAGCACTTACATCATATGAGGTATTATAAGTAATCTGGAGATCATATAAACTATATGAGAGGATGAGTGCAGATTACATGCAAATACAGTTGATCCTTAAACTACACCAGTTGGAAATGTACAGGTCCACTTATATCTAAATTTTATTTGCCATTGTCACTCCTGAGACAGCAAGACAAGTCCCTCCTCCCCCCTTTTTCCTCCTTCTCAGCATGTTCAACTTGAAGGTGACTTGGATAAAGGCCTTTATAATGATCCACTTGCTCTTACTGAATTATAAGTTTATTTTCTCTTCCTTATGCATGTCTTAACATTTTCTTTTCTCTAGTTTACTTTATTGCAACAATACAGTGTATAATACATGTAACTTACAAAATATGTGTTAGTTGACTGTGTTATCAGGAAGGCTTCCAGTCAACCGCAGGCTATTAGTAGTTACATTTTAAGGGAGTAAAATGATACAAATAAAATTTTGCCTCGGCTGGGGCTAGTTTCCCTAACCACTATGTTGTTCAACTATCAACTGCACTATACCATTTTATATAAGAGACTTGAGTATCGCAAATCTTGGCATCTGTGGGAAATCTTGGAACCAGTCCCCCAGATAATTAGAAATTACGGTATTTTGATTAAGTGGGTTGGAGTCAGGGCCAGAAGTTCTTTATTTCTGCCAAGTTTCCAAGTACTGCAGGTTCACATGCCACACTTTGGGTCAAAAAGCTCTACCATACAGTGCAACATCGCTAAACTTGTTCAAGCACAGGGAGAAAAAAATACTCCTTATCAGAACCAGATAAGTAATTTTGATAAGCTACATGTCAGAATCAGGGTAACAAAGAGAAAAACTATATGGCTTAGTCTCAGGTTATCAGTCTCTTCTGTCCTAAAGAAAGTTGCAATGCTAAGCTACACATTAGTGATTCACATTCTTTTAAAAAATCCTGATCCCTATACAGTATGACATTTTATCCACTTTTGCAGAGTCTGAACAAACAAGAGAATGTTGTTAAGCTTTATTATCTGAAGATTGTGTTAGAATCTTATAATTTTGTACAGACTGTACGTTTTCTCAAATATGCTAGTATTCTGCCTTTGACTCATATTCTTCCCCTTATGCTTTGTATCACAAGAGTATCATTTGTTTCCTATCTCTTTAAAAAGTACTTGGACAGTATATGACTGTATTTTACTTCACTTCATGTTGGAATTGTGAATTAAGTGATTTTTATCAATGACAGCTACCAGATCCATTCCAAAAGAATCACACTATTCATCTTTTTTATTTTTAGAAATTACATTAAGGAAGAATTAGTCATCACAAAATATGATATAGCCAATGATTTCCAGAAAAAAATATAGTAAAAATTAGAAAGTGAGGTGTCAAAAGAGTAAAATTTGGTTTTTTGGACACTTCTTCAGTGTTTCTAGGGAATCCTCAAGGGACATAAGATGTTGATGAAATGTACAATATCAATACTATTCTCATAGATACTTTTTCAGTACACTATAGAAATGGCCTTCTAAGTTATATTTTAATGAACACTCATTATAATAGTAAGTGAAGAGAAGTATTATAGTAAGTGAAGTGTGTTGGAAAGCTGTATCAATACTCTCAGTCCACCTAGTTACCTTTTCTGGCCAATTGAGCCAAACAATAACTTATTGTTTTATGTGTGGCAAGTCTATTTTCTTTTTTTTTTTTTTTTGAGTTGGCGTCTCACTCCGTCGCCCAGACTGGAGTGCAGTGGCCGCTTCCGGCCACCGCAGCCTCGACCTGCTGGGCTCCGGCGATCCTTCCACCTCAGCCTTCCGAGTAGCCGGAACTACAG
>CAUYQG010007302.1:0-10959 GCA_963574415.1 Tarsius wallacei
TTAAAGGTATGTAGGAATTATTTGTAATGTATTCCAACTTTTCTATGAGTCTAAAGTTATTTCAAAGTTAAAAGATAGTTTTTTTGATGGACAGCATGGTTGGTTCCATGATCTTGCTATTGTGAACAATGCTGCAATAAACATACGTGTGCAGGTATCTTTTTTATAGAGTGATTTGAGTTCTTCAGGTTATGTTCCCAGTAGGGGGATTACAGGGTCATATGGAAGGTCAATTTTTAGAGCTTTTAGGAATCACCACACTGATTTCCACAGAGTCTGCACTAGTTTACACTCCCACCAACAGTGTAGAAGTGTTCCCTTTTCACCACATCCTCTCCAGCATCTGTTATTTTTTTGAGTTATTGATAATGGCCATTCTGACTGGAGTTAGGTGGTATCTCAGTATAGTTTTCATTTGCATTTCCTTGATGACTAGTGAGGTTGAACATTTCTTCATGTATCTGTTGGCCACTCGTATGTCTTCTGGATTAAAAAAAATGTGGTACATATGCACGATGGAATATTATGCAGCCATAAAAAAAGAACAAAATTATGAATTTTGCAGCAACCTGGATGGAATTAGAGTGTATAATACTGAGTGATCTCTCACAGAAACAAAGATCTGAGTATCACGTGTTCTCACTCATAAGTCAACCTTGAACAACTATCATAATACTATATGAAAAGGATCAACAGTGGCGGGAAACTATGGGGGGGCAGGGAGGGGAAGAGAGGTGGGATTAACGGTAGTCAATATCTGTCTAGGGACGGGGGGGACACGCCTCATCAACAAGGGTACCTACACAATGCATATTTGTATACCTAACCCTTAACTGTACCCCACAATTTTAAAATAAAAAATATGTATTAGGAAAAAAATTTTAAAAGATAGCTCATTTAAAAAGTGCCACAGAACAAATTTATCAAATGTGTAAGAAAGCTTGATTTGTAAGGTCTTTTCTAATATTGAATGTCTCCACAAGCATTTTCTGTTCTTTTTTGGGGGGCACTTTCTTTTTTTGTCATTAAAAAAAAGAACTTTGGGTCTACATTCCTTTAAAAAACAAGCTTAATGAAACCAAGGTATTCTTTCCTCCTCCTCCTCCTCCTCTTTCTTCTTCTCTTCCTCCTTTTTCTCTTCTCTCTTTCACGTGCACTTTAAAAAATTCACTAAAACACTTGTCAGATTCTGCCAGAAAGCACTATAAATTATCTTGTCCTCTCTAGAGGAGGATAAGAGGCAAAGAAACACCAGCATTTTGGAGCATAAAGAAATGGAGGCTGAGTGAACTCAGGAGAGCTTTCTCAGTTTGACACCATTGTCAGGGATATAAAACTGTCTTGTGAGGAAAGAGAAACAACATGAATTTGTTTCTAAAGATGCCAAGTACACCAAGCACCAAGTAGTCAGTTATGAAACAAATGTTCTGATTATTTTCAAAGCACTTATGGAGACAGAGCCCTACTTGTTGGTAACCAGTGAACTATGGAGCTCACTAAGAACTTTCCTATAGTAACTACCGCTGTTGATGTAGCCACCTCTGTCACTTTTTTTTTCACTCCCCCCATGAAAGGATGCGCTCATCTCACTCAACCCCTCACACATCACGCACGGCCACCCAGTATACCGAGAACCCTCCTCACCCTGCTTGAACTCTGACACTCAGTGCTGGTCAAACTCCTGCCTAGATGGCTTCCTTTCTCTGCTTTCCTTTGCCACCCTCATTATGCTTTACCTAAATGGGAAAACCAGCTCTCTCCACTAACACTCAGTACCTCTTATCAGGCTGTGCTGAATGACAATGCCACTTCTCTCCATTAGGGCTTCACCAGCCCTTATAAAGCTACCCCTCAATACAAATATCTACTTCTCCCCACTAGGGCAGCAACCTCCCTTCCTTGGGGACATCCCCCTCACCCCACTAAAGCTTCAGAACTGTACTCCACTCTGTCACCTTGCACCCATTCCCTTCTTACCTTGCCAAGTCTCTTGTTCCTGGTCTCCAACCAGGACATCTCTATTGCTCAATGCCATCTAGCAACTTTTGTACTAAAGCAAGAGAAGAGAAAGAAAAAGTGTTGTTATTTGTTTCTCTTTTCCTTTTTCTCTCTGGAAAAACTTCTCTGAGAGCATCCAAGTATGTGCCTGCCCTATTGTTCGCCATCTAACCAGGCTGGCCCACCTCCTACTTCCTTGGCCAATAGAGATGAGTCTATGCAGTCCAGTGTGGCTATACAATAGTGTTGGCTCCCGTTTGTCCCCATCCCAGCTCCTCTAAATGGCCACCTTGACTTTTTACTGCACAACAGCCTGGAGAGTAACAGGACAATTAATGAAATAAGACTGGGAGGTGACTAGCCTTACTACAAGGGTCACTGATGGCCCATGTGGCCCCTTTGTGTGAATCTGAAAGATATACCCCTTCCTCCAGGGAGATACAGACCATGGCAGGGTGCAGATCTTAGTTGGCATAACCAAAATGGGAATTTGTCCCAATTGCACAACTGTACTCAGAAGCCTGGTCCTGCTTGTTAGCTGTGTAACTGTGCAGCCTTGAGTCATTGACTTAATTCTCTGAGGCTCGCTTTCCTCATATATAAAATCAGAGACACTTGGAGTACCTATGTTACAGGGAGGTGGTAGAACTAAATGAAATAAGTCTTCTCAAGCATTCACCATCATGTCCATCCCACAGACAATACTCTGTAAATTGCTTTCACGCAATCGCCTCAGCAAGTCTGCATGCTGTTCACTCTCTGGACTTTATCAAGGGCTTTCTTTCCCCTCTGGCTGGTAAGAACTATGAAGGCAATAGTTATTTCTGGCCTGTGTTTTGTTGTATTGTCAGCACCTAGTACAGTATCTGAAATAGAGTGGGCACTTGACGAAAGTAAAATGAATGAGACTTTTGAGGAAAGCAAATGAGTATATATACATATATATATAGACACTCATATCTATATACACACACAAACACACATATATTATATATATGTTAGACTGCACAGATGCTAATGATAGGTATAGAATATTTGCTACTTCTCCTTTGTAAAACTCTATTAAAGTGTTAGATACTCTCTGAAGTAATCTGGCTCCTGCTTTTACCTTTTCCAGGGTTTCAAGTATGCATGGCTATTACCTCAAATGTCTACCAATCATCAAATAACTAATTACATAGCGCATCCTTTTTCACATTATTGGGTGGTTTATGTATATGTGTCTGAAGATCACAGGGTAGTGCTCAGTCTTTGAGATGGTCCCATGATTCTTGGCTTCTGGAATCTGTGCCTCGTGCAGTCTCTTCTATACTGAGTCAGGTCTGGTTAGCATGGCAAATACGGTATAGAGCAGTTAGTGGTGTATGATATCTAAGGTGAGGTTATAAAAAGCATTGTGGCTTCCCCATTGGTTTCTCATTAATAGATCACTGGCCCTGGGTGAAGCCAGCTGCCACCTTGAGGACACTGGAGTTGCTCTCCGAAGAGGACCGCATGGAGAGAAACTGAGGACTCTCACCAATAACCGGCACCAGCTGCCAGTTATATGAGCAGGCTGTCTTGGAAATGGCCCTTCCATTCCCAGTAAAGCCTTCAGGTGCCTGCAGTCCCACCTGACATCTTGACTGAAATCTCAGGAGAAACTCCAAGTGAGAATCACTTAGTCAAGCTGCTCCAAAAATTCTGACCCAGAAAACATTTGTGAGAAATAGCAAATGTTTATTGTTTTTGAACTGCTACATTTGGAAAATGTTTTGTTATTCAGCAATAGATAACTGGTAAAATATGTTCTGATTTTTGAAGGGATAGTTTCAGTTTCTAATTTTTGGCCCAACTATCTAACCATGTATCTCTAAGATGCCTGATTGTATGTATGTATGTATGTATGTTAGAGACAGAGTCTTCCAGTGATGGGATCATAGTTCCCTGCAGCCTCTAACTCCTGGGTTCAAGTGATCCTCCCACCTCAGACTCCTTAGTAGCTGGGACTACAGGTGCGTGGCACCACACCCAGTTAATTGAAAAAACAAATCTTTAAAAGTGCTATGAATTTACTTACTATGTGCCACTGTGTTGTGTACTTTTTTGACACTCGTATGAATTGTCAGTGCACTTCTCTGAAGTTATCTACTATTAGACCATGTTTCAGATGAGAAAACTAAGAAACTGAGAATTTAATCAAAAGACTCAGTTGCTGAAAATCATACAACCAGTACGTGAGGGGGAACAAGAATATGACCCAGTTTTACCTAAATACATGACTCATGTTCTAAACCATTTGCCTGACCATCTTCCTGCTAAACTGTTGATAATTATTTGCCAAGCTTCTGGGGTAAGTCTTTAGCATGCACTATCGGGTTTGACCTTTACCACTGTGAGGCCATTTCAAAGATGATAAAATCATGGCATTGGAAGTCAGGGCCAAGCTTCCTGTTCCTATTTACTATTTGGGGAAGAACTATCACACAACAAAAACTGCCACATGTTTTAGATGATTAGCCATGTGACCTTTCTCTGGGTCATTCACAGTGATTGGAAGCATGCTAGACACATAGGACATGTCTAGGAACTACTTAAAAGAAGAAAGGGAGGGAGAGAAGAAGGGAAGTTGGGAGGAATGTGGGGGAGAAATGCAAGAGTGTTGTAAGATTACCCTTAAGTCAGAACCTGGGTGGTAGACGATGAAGAGATCTGTTTGCTCCAGAATGGGAAGGAAGAGCATCATAGATCAAGGATTCAAAAAAGGATCTGAATGGGCAAACATGCGATGTGGGCTTGGCAAAGCACTAGCAGGGAAGTGGTGACCTAGCAATATGAAACACGCTTGCCTTGTTTAAAGAAGACAATCTTTTCCACTCAGCCCATCACAGGCAACGGCTATGCTGGCCAGTGTCACAGACAGTCTTTCCTTCCTTCCCTCCCTCCCTCCCTCTCTTCTTCCTTCCTTCCTTCTTCCCTCCCTCCCTTTGCCCCCTCTCTTTCTCTCCCTCTCATTCTTCTTTCGTCTTTCTTTTCCTTCTTCCCTTCCTCCCTCCCCCCTACCCTTTCCTCCTTGCTCCCCTTTCCCTCCCTTCTTCCTTCCTTTCTTCCTTCCTTCTCCTTCCCTCCTTTCCCCTTCATTCCTTCTCTTTCTCTTCCCTCCTTCCTTCTTTCTCCTTCTCTCCTTCTTCCTTCCTTCCCTTCTTCCCTCCCTTTGTCCCTCTTTCCCTTCCTCCCTACTTTCCTCCCTTCCCTCCTCTTTTCTCTTCCTTCCTTCCCTCCCTCCCTGTCTTCTTCTTTCCTTCCTTCCCCCTTCCCTCCCTGTCTCTCTCTTCCTTTATCTCTCCCTTCCACCCTCTTTCCTTCCCTCCTTTCCTTCCTTTCTTTCTTCAAGTTGAAAATCTGAATTTGTCTGAAACCTCCCTATTTTTAGAAGTTGATAACTGATTTTCCGTATTTTATTTTTTTTAAACACCATGTGGGCCAAACAAAACATGGCTGCAAACCTAGAATGACCTACAGACTGTAAGTCTTAAAAGTCTTAAAAGAAGAAAGAGAGGGAGAGAAGAAGGGAAGTTGGGAGGAATGTGGGGGAGAAATGCAAGAGTGTTGTAAGATTACCCTTAAGTCAGACTGTAAGTCTGTACCCTCTGTTGTATAGAAACAAAAGGGACAGAAGAATCAACTGCTAAGAAATTAAAGAAAAGGAGAAATAAAGAAGCAGTTGCTTGATTTTCCTCCCATCTCATAACTCATAACCCAAAAGCTTGCTGGTATCACCACTGAAAGACGGACTTGGGTGGAGCTGGGGGATCTTTGGAAGCTTGTAGATGAAGAATAACCAGTCGCCCATCCTTGAAACTGGTGATGTTGTACACTCTATTCTTGAAAAAAAAAAATTCTCAAGACAAAAATATTTCATACCAGCAGCTCCTTGGCAGGACGTGAGCTACATTCTTTGCTAAAGCATGCGTCTGATCGCTGACAGGTTTTTTTTTTCCTTTTCCCTTTTGACTCTGGGACATAAGGGATTGAGCACAAACTGGCAGTGAATGATATCCCTCCCGACTTTGGGTGATTATGTTCGTTAATAATGATTATCGTTTCTATGTAATATTTGCATGATAAACTGTAGACATCTGGTGGAGTGTGCATGTGCGTGTGGTGTTTGTTAGGAAACAGAAGCAAGCTAAATGCTGATGAAATGTGAAATCTAACCGTTCAGACTAAAAATAAAGTCGGCAGGCTTTAGGATTTCTGCTTGCCAGCACTTCTGAACTGCTTACACAGGCTGCCTTAGTTACCGTGGAAACACGTGGCTGTGTATACCCAGCACACAGAGTACACAATTTGTGGGACTGGCCCCTGGGGGTCCCATTACAGAATTTTGTATGTTTAGAAATATTTTGTAATAAGGCCCCTGGTGTCACTTATTAATAATAAAATGTACAACTGCTTTCATCAGCATCAACCTCAAACTCGTTTCTTATTGAAATGAACCAGCATGCTTTCAGGTAAGAGATTGTGTGTGTGTGTGTGTGTGTGTGTGTGTGTTTGCATGTGTGTGTGTAATTTTATCCTCCTCTAAGTGTTGTGTTGCAGTTTTATTTTATGTTTCAGAAAATCCTGTCCTCTTTTTTCTTTAACCTGCAGAATCAACTGAAATTTCTAAACGATGTACAAACAACTTATATTTCTCAACTCCAAGCTCAGAGGCAGAGACACACGAAAGGGAGCGTGAAGCATGGGGTTGCAGTGTGTTTTCTCTTCAACTGCAGATTTTAGGTAATGGCCGATTTTCAGCATCACCAGCATCATGAATTCAAGGAGTCCTGGATGGGAAAACCTTTATCTAGTTGTGAATGTTGTGTTGTTTCAGCGTCTTTGAGTAACATTCATATAAAGGATCTACAAGTGAAGAGATGACTATGATGTTTTTTTCATTACCTGCTCTGCGTTGCCAGGATAGAATGCCTCTCCTTGATATTTACTTTCTTGATTCTCATCCAAAGTGTTAATGTAAATGTCTTCAGTAGCAGAGAAGGGAAGGCTCTTCTCTGTTAATGGTTTTCTGCCTGTTTTGGGAAGGCCTGCAGTTTAACACTCCCGGGTGGATTCTGTAGAGTTAGTGGAAGGATGTGCATCGCAGAAACTTGAGATAGCCTAGCGCTTTCTATGCAAGCCGACTCCCTGGGCCACACCGACTGGGCTGAGCTTCTAGCTGTTCATGTAAATTGGAATCGATGCCTGATGGAACTGGGAGACCTTTGGTTCTGCAGTTCATCAGATCTAGGGTAGAAAACTGGCTCTGCCATTCACTCACCATGACCTTGAGCAATTCTTTTCATTGTTCTGAGACTTTTTCTCATCTGAAAAACTAGGGGACTAATACTTCATCAAAACTCTGAAAAGATTAAAGGGTATAGAACTATCTAAAGTTTCCAAAACATAGCCAGTAATAAAACAAAATCATATAATAATAGTAACAGCTAACATTAAACTGAGCACCTTATGTATCACATACTGTATTGGTCAATTAATATATGTTTTCTTGTTTTAGCATCACCATAATTCTTTGAGGTGAGTAATGTTATTATTCCCATTTTTATTGTTGGAAGAAAATTAGAGGCTTAGAGAAGCAAATACTTTGCCTAAACTTTTCAAAGCCGGTTGATTCAGGGTTCAAATCTAGAGCTGACTACCTTGTGGACATTTTCTACACTAGTAACTCAATGCTAAGCACTGTTGTTAATTATAAGAGAGGTGATGATGATGATGATTGGAAAATTTACCCCTGCAGTTTTTGAAGGGGTGGAGGATGGGTATGGAGCAGTTAAAGGCAATTGAACTCCAGGGATAGTTGGTACTGGTGGAATATTTATCAGAGAAAAGATCATCCCATTCACAATCCAAATAGGGAAACAACAAAATAGAATACTAGTTTGGAAATTTCACATCAGAATCTAGAACCAAACACATCAAATGCTTAAGGACATTTGTGTGGATAGCTCTTACCATGATGCACCCGCAGTGGGATTGAGGATGGGCTTTCTGGGATTCAGGAACAGAAACTGTCTCCTCTTTCTGGCATCAAGTGAAGGTTAAGGAGAGCCTTCTGTGCAGGGACTGCACCTTCCAAAGTGAGATAGGCAGTGATGAGGACTGACTGATCTAATGCCAGAGTTGCTTATTTGCTCAAAAGAAATCCCCATTTAAGTTGCAGATGAAGTATAAGAAAATCAAGCCAATACAGCAAGAATCTGGTTCTCCATAGATACCTTCATTCAACTGCACTGTCCTAAGGACTAGGGTATGGAAACAGAAGCCCTGCTCGCTGGGGCAGCACTGTCCAATAGAACTTTCTGTGGTAATGAAAACGCTTTGTATCTGCGTTAACCATGATAGTTATTGAGCTCTTGATATGTGGTTACTGTAACTGATGAACTGAATATTTTATTTAATGTCATTACTTAAAGTTATAATTTAACTAGACCTGTATGTCTAGTGACTACCCTATTGGACAGTGCAACTCTAGGAAATGAGGTGGGGGATAAACCAGTGACTAAGAAGAAGACTGTAACCTTAGGGCTTAGGTGAGTTGCTAGAGTCTACAAGCTCTCTCTGAGAGCTACGTGACCTCAGAAAAGTTGAATAACAAATGAGCCTAGAGTATGCATCTGTAAAATGGGGACAATTATAATAAAAGTATTATAAGATTGTTCTGAGTGTAGGATATTCTACATAAGGTTCTTGATAGAGTTTTTTGTTTGTTTGTTTGTTTTTTGAGTCAGAGTCTCACTCTGTTGCCCAGACTGGAGTGCAGTGGCCGCTCCCGGCCACTGCAGCCTCGACCTGCTGGGCTCCGGCGATCCTTCCGCCTTAGCCTTTCAAGTAGCTGGAACTACAGGTGTGTGCTACCATGCCTGGCTAATTTTTTTATTTATTGTAGAGGTGAGGTCTCGCCAAGTTGCCCAGGCTGGTCTTGAACCTGTGAGCTCAGGCAACCCTCTCACCTCAGCCTCCCAAAGTGCTGGGATTATAGGTGTGAGCCACTGCACCCAGCTAAGATTTTTTTTTAGTTGGGGTCTCACTTTGTCACTCAGGCTAGAATGCAGTGGCACGCTCACAGCCACCACACCCTTGACCTGCTGTGCTCAGGCGATCCTTCTGCCTCAGACTTCCAAGTAGCTGGAACTACAGGTGCACGCCACCATGCATGGATAATTAATCATTTATGTGTTTATTGTAGAGACAAGGTCTCTCCAAGTTGCCCAGGCTGGTCTAAAATCCCTGGGCTCAGACAGTCCTCTCGCTTCTGCCTCCCAAAGTGCTAGGATTACAGGTGAAAGTCACTACACCTGGCTAACGATGAGATTATAATCCACCAAATAAAATAGGAAACTATGAGTCCACACTGGTATAAATAAATAGATAAATAGAAAATGTGACAAGAAACAGACTATTTCCATAGGTTTAAAGTACCTCCTCCACAACATATTATAAAGGGGAAAAGAGTAACTTTACAGTGGAGGTTCCTGACAGACACCATCCTAATCAAATGCTGAAAGTTACACACCACTAATAATAGGCTAATTCAAAATCATGTGCCCCCTGTTCAGAAATAATGAGAAGAACACAGCATCACTTCTGTAGCCTTCCTGCCAAAGATGCTCAACCTAAACCTAATCATGAGGAAACAGCAGATGACTTTAAAGGTGACAATCTACAAAGTAACTGACTGACTGCCATCTTCCAAAAGTGTTGAAGACATAAAGGTCAAGGAAATATTGAAGCTCTGTTGCTGATGAATGAGACTTAAGAGACACAATTGAAGGCGATATGTAATTCTTTTGCTGTGAAGAATGTTATTTGGGACAATTGGTAAAAAAAGGCTGAGGCGGAAGGATCGCTGGAGCCCAGCAGGTCGAGGCTGCGGTGGCCGGGAATGGCCACTGCACTCCAGTCTGGGCGACAGAGTAAGAAGACTCCAACTCAAAAACAAAAACAAAAACAAAAAACTTGAATGAGGCTTGATGATCACCTGGTAGTGAGGAAATCAATGTAAATATCTTGACTTTGATGGTTTTATTGTGATTATGTAGGAGGAAGTTGTTATTTGTAGGAAAAACACTAAAGTATATTTAAGGTGATGGAGCATCATGTCAGCAGCCACTCTCAAATGGTTAGAGAGAGAATAGTTTTTTGTACTGTACTTGCAAGTTTGAAATTGTTTCCAAATTAAGTAGAACACATTAAAATTTAAAATGAAAACTAGTACATAGCTATAATCATGACTAGCTCAAGGAAAATGATCAATATATACCAATCTCTCTAATTCTAATTCAACACTTATCAACATTTTGCAATAGTTGCTTCAATTATCTCCTTCTTGGTTTTCTTTCTGTTTTCTTGAAGTGTTTTGTTTTTTGGGGTTTCTTTTTGCGTTGGAGTCTCACTATGTTGCCCAGGCTGGAGGGCAGTGGCACGCTCACGGCCACTGCAGTTTCGACATGCTGAGCTCCAGTGATCCATGTCCGGCTAATTTTTTATTTATTGTAGAGATAAGTTCTCGCCAAGTTGCACAGGTGGGTCTCGAACCCGCGGGCTCAGGCAATCCACTCGCCTTGGCCTCCCAAATTCACCTGTCAATTTTTTTTTGAGAAAGCAGGATTTATTGAGAGAACAGAAAAGCTCCCACAGCAGGAGGGGACCTGAGGGAATTGCCTCTGTAAATTCTTAAGTAGAATATATTTGAAAGGGTTGTTTTTTTAATATATATAACCAAGCCGGGCTTGGTGGCTCAGCCTGTAATCCCAGCACTTTTGGAGACTGAGGTGAGTGGATTGCCTGAGCCCGAGGGTTCGAGACCCGCCCGGGCAACTTGGCAAGACTTCATCTCTACAATAAATCAAAAAAAATCAGCTGGGTGTAGTAGCGCGTGCCTGTAATTCCGGCTACTAGGAAGGCTGAGGCGGAATGATC
>CAUYQG010007306.1:0-10395 GCA_963574415.1 Tarsius wallacei
ATGTTTTGATCAGGCTCTCATTAGCCCCAACTATATCACTGCCTCAATTAGAGGAGATTCAAAACAAATGCCACTGAATGTTTATGAAAAAAATGCCCTAGGAATTTGATGTTTGGTCAGGGAGTGCTGTTAAATGAGAGAGAGAGAGAGAGAGAGAGAGAAAACATTAAGGATTCCCCCAAAAGCCTACTAACACTGATAAACAACTTTAGTAAAGTCTCAGACTATAAAACCAACATTCAAAAATCAGTTGCATTTCTGTACACCAACAACATACAAACTGATAATCAAATCAAAACATAATCTCATTTACAAAAACCATAACCCCAAAAGGTTACCTTGGAATATATCTAACGAAAGAGGTGAACAATCCCTATAAGAAGAACTGCAAAACACTGCTGATAGAAATCAAAGATGACGTGAAAAAACGAAAAAACGGAATGACCACCAGAGCAGTTGTCGTATTACCCTTGATGTCCTGAATGTCATCAAAATGTCTTCCTTTCACTATTTCCTTTATCTTCAGGTAAAGGAAAAAGTCACTGGGGGCCAGATCAGGTGAGTTGGGAGGGTGTTCCACTATGATTACTGGCTAAAAAACCCCTCACAGACAGTATTGTGTGAGCTGGTACATTGTCGTGATATAAGAACTCCTTCAGGACCATTTTTGCACATACTTTTCTCATGCCAAGATTTTCAGTTAAGATTTTTCTGTTTCTCTATCAATGTTTACTTGGTCTACTATACTTCTCACAGTCAGCTGATGATTTTGACACACAATTTGATGGATTTTTGCAATGTTTTTGTCAGTTCTGCTTGTTATTGGCTGTCTTGACTTCTCTTCATAAGTGATGCTTTCTCTCCCGTCAGAACATTTACTCCATTTATACACCGCTGTTTTCTTCATGGCATTATTCCTATAAACTTGGACTAACATGACCCTGATTTCACTTCCATTCTTGTCAAGTTTAACAGGAAATTTAATGTGTGCTCGTTGCTCTAATTCAAATTCCAACATTCTCATGATGACAGCTCTGATGGCCATTCCAGATAAAGAGTTCCAAAACAGCTTTGACGGGTAGACTAGGTGCTGGTATTGGTCCATAGCTTCCCAAGGAGAGTACTTCAAAGGTGACCATAGTGATATTCATCAATGAGGTATGCTGCACTTTTTCTAGGGTGAATTTGTGATCTTAATTGTCAGACCTCGTATATATATCCAAAGGAGCCTAAATTGTTCTACCAAAAGACATTTGCATTTGTTTGTTTATCATAGCACTATACACAATAGCAAAAACATGAAACCAATCTAGCCTCCCACCAACAGTGGACTGAATAAAGTAAACACAGTATACATACACCATGGAATACTACCCAGTCATAAAAAAATAAAATAAAATCATGGCATTTACATCAACATAAATGCAGCTGGAAGCCATCATTCTAAGCAAATTATCACAAAAACAGAAAACTGAAAAATGCATGGTCTCACTTATATGTGGTAGCTAACCACTGGCTATATACACAGGCACAAGGATGGGAACAAGAGACATCAGAGACCACTAACATGAGAGAGAGGAAGAGGTAAAAAGGGTTGAATAACCACCCATTGGGTACCATGCTTACTCAGACTCATTAGAAGCTCAAAACTCACCATCACACAATGTACCTAAAAAAACAAACAAACAGATAAGCAACAACAGCAAAAAACTAGAAAAAGAAGAGAAAATTAAACCCGATGGAAGCAGAAGGAAAATAATAAATATTAAAACGCAAATAAATGAAATAGAGAAAACAAAGCAAAAAGTAATAATAAACAAAACCAAAACTTGGTTCTTTGAAAAAGATCAACAAAATTGACAAGACTTCACTTAGACAAAACTGTATTAATTTCCCATGACTACTGTAACAAATTAGCACAAACCGAGTATCTTAAAACAAATGGAAATTGGATTATCTCACAGTCTGGAAATAAGTCCTTAATCAAAATGTAAGCATGGTTATGCTCCCTCTGAGATGTCTAACAGAGAAATTTCTTTGCTTCTTGTCGCTTCTAGTAACTCCAGGTCCTCTTTGGCTCATTACTATGTAACTCTAGCCTCTGCTTTAATCTTAGTATGACCTTCTCCTCTGGTCTTTTCTACATCTCCTCTCTTGCTTGTCTCAAATCTCCCTTTGCCTTTACTTGATAATGATACTTGTCAATAGATTTAAGATAATCTCATTTTAAGATCCTCAACTCAGTTATACCTGCAAAGACCCCTTTTGTCATATTGTCATAGTAACAGGTTAAGGGGCCATAGTCTGGAGGTTAAGAGGTAGGCCTATATTGTTAGAGGCCACTATTTAACCCATTACTTTGAACAAGCAAAAGGAACAAAAAGACTCAAATTACTTAAATCATTATTGAAAAGAAGAAATCATTAGTAACATGAATGGACATTACCAGTAGCATTTTAATTGCAAATAAAAACAATTTATAATAGAATAATATAAACAATATGTCAATACATGAGATAACCTAGAAAAAATAGATGAATTGCTGAAAAGACACAAATTAATAAAAAGTACCCAAGATGAAAGGTAAAATCTGATTATACCTATAACACGTAAAGAGATTAAATTAATAATGCAAAAATTTCTCACAACCAAAGTTCTAAGCCAAGGTAGTTTCATTGGTGAATTCTACCAAATGTTTAAAGAAAAATTAGCACCAATCCTTTGCAAATACTTCCAAAATTTAGAATGGAAGGAAATAATTCCCAACTCATGCTCTGAGTCCTATATTACCTTCATACTAAAACTATATGAAGGCATTACAAAAAGCCTACTGAAAAATATTTTTTATAAATATAGGTATGAAAATCCTTGGCAACATACTAGCAGACTGAATCCAACAATATATGCAAAAAATTATTCACTAGGACCAAATGGGGTTTATCTAAAAAATGCATGTTTGGTATAATATATAAAATCATTGTAGTAGACCATATTAATAGAAAAAGGATAAAATCTGCATGACCCTCTTAATAGGCTCAAAAAAAGTATTTGACAAAATGCAGCACTCTTTTATGATAAAAATACTCAACATACTGGGAACAGAAGAAAATTGCCACAATATAACAAAGGCCAATCTGAGCAACTCACAATTAACACAATAAAATGCATTCCCTTGAAGGGAACAAGACACTAATATCTGTTCTGCCCACTTCTATTCCACATGGTATTGGTGATTTTGGCCAGGGTAATTAGGCAAAAAAAAAAAAGAAATTAAAAACATTAATGTTAGAAAAGAGAAAGTCATTCCTAGTCACAAATGACATGATCTTGTATGTAAACATTCAGAAGTGGTCACACAAAAATTTGAGTTAATAAATGAGTTCAGCAAGATGGCAAGATACAACATCAACATACAAAATTGACCAGCTGTAAAATATCTGAAAATAAAATTAAGAAAAGATTTTATTTACAATGACAATAATAGAAGAAAATGGAAATAAATTCCACACACACACAAACACAAAGGTATAAGATTTACACCCTGAAAACCACAAAATGTTGTAGAAAGACATTTTGAATACCATAAAGAAATAGAATGATAGTCTATGTTTGTGGCTTATAAGAATTATATTGCTAAGATGCAAGACTCCTCAAATTGATATATAGTTTTGGCACCACACTAGCTGCTATTTTTGGAGAATTTAAAAGCTAATTCTAGAATTTATGTACACTGCAAAGGACACAAAATAGACAAAATAATGTTGGGGAGCAAACAGTTGGAAGACTTACACTTTCCAATTTTAAAACTTACTACAAAGTTACAGTAATGAATATAGTGTGGTACTAACATTGGGATAGGCTCATAGATTAGTGGAACAGGGCTGAAGGAACATAAATAAGTTCTTACGTTTATGGCTAGCTGATTTTCATCAAATATATTAAGACAATTTATTGAGTAAAGAATAGGCTTTTAAACAAATGGTGCTGAGAAAATTCCATATTCCCATTCAAACAGAGTGAACGTGGATCTTAACAATATATTATATACAAAAATTAACTCAAATGGAATAAAGAATTGATCATAAAAGTTAAAACTGTAAAATTTCTGGCATTGAATTAGGCAGTAGTTTTTCAGATATGACTTCAAAAGCATAACAAACTAAGAACAAAAAGATAAGCTGGATATCATTAAAAAGAAAGAACCTCAGGCTTCAAAGGACACTTCAACAGGAAAGGACAACTCACAGAGTGGAAGAAAATAGTTGCAAATTATGCATCTGATTAGGGGCTTGTATTTAGAAAATATACATATAAATTTATATATGATGTATGTGAGCATATATTATTGTGTATAAAATATATATTGTGTACAATAACATACATACATATATACATATGATTTCTAGACGAGTAATGCAATTTAAAACTAAGCAAATATATTGAATAGATCTTTCTTTAAAGAAGATAAATAAATGAACAAAAAAAACACATATGAAATGATGCTTGCCGGGCTCGGTGGCTCAGCCTGTAATCCTGCGCCTTGGGAGGCTGAGGTGAGTGGATTGCCCGAGCCCGCGGGTTTGAGACCCGCCTGGGCAGGTGAGACCTCATCTCTACAATAAATCAAAAAATTAGCAGGGCGTGGTAGCGCGCACCTGTAGTTCCAGCTACTGGAAAGGCTGAGGCGGAAGGATCGCCAGAGCCCAGCAGGTTGAGGCTGCGGTGGCCGGGAGCGACCACTACACTCCAGCTAAAAAAAAAAAAAAAAAAAAAAGAAATGATGCTTAACCTTGTTAGTCTTCAGTGAAATGCAAATCAGAATCACAATAAGATACCACCTCACACCCACTAGAATTGCTATGAAAAAAAAGAAAAACGATATAAAGTATTGGAGAGGATGTGAACAAATAAACTCATACATTGCTGGTGAGAATGAAACATAGTTCAGGAACTTTGGAAAACAGTTTAACGTAGAGTTAAATGTAGAGTTACCATATGATGCAGCAGTTTTACTCTTAGGGTATATATTCAAAATAACTGAAATCATGTACACAAAAACTTGTAATGAAGTTCACAGCAGCATCATTTATTATAGTTCCAAAATGAAAGCAACCCAAATTTATTGAACTGATGAATACATAAACATAATTTGGCATTTCTATGCAATGAATAAAGAAGGAAAGTACAGATACGTGATGCAACATAGATGAACGCTGAAAGCATTTTAAGTGAAAGAAGTCAGTCACAAAAGACTGCACATTATATGATCCCGTTTACATGAAATGTCCAGAATAGTCAAATCCATAGAGACAGAAAGTAGACTGATAGTTGCAAGGGGAAGTGACTGTTAACAGGAATGTGTCCTTTTGGGGTTGGTGATAAAAATGTTCTAAAATTTGATCATCATGATGGCTGCATAACCCCTAACTATACTAAAAGAAAAAAAAAACACCCTAAATTATGGTGGATTTATGGTGTGTGAGTTATGTCTTTAACAAATAACAACAAAACTGTCTCCCATCTTTTATCTTTGTTTTTTCCTCCTTGGTACTAAACTTATGTTCCAAAACAATAATTTTTGGAGAAAGATTATATATGCCGTTAGCGTAAGTATAATTTTTGCCAGTGATTATTGAAAATGATGGTGCAAAAAAAGTCTATTTCCCTTTTAGATATAAAATGGTTTCAGCAAGTTTAGAACACACATACAGTCATGTGTCATATAATGTTTGGTTAATGACAGACTATATACACAATGGTTCCATAAGATTACAGTACCCTGTGTTTACTGTACCTTTTCTATGTTTAGACATGTTTAGATACACAAACACTTACCATTGCATTATAATTAGCTACAGTCTTCAGTACGGTAAAATGCTATATAGGTTTGTAGCCTGGAATAAGCCACAGTATACAGCCTAGGTGTGTAGCAACTTCTACCATCTGGGTTTGCACTCTGATGATCACAGAGTGACAAAATCACCTGAAGCAGTATTTCTCAGAACCTATTCCTGTTGTTAAGAGAAGCATGGCTAGTCGGGCTCGGTGACTCAGTCTATAATCCCAGCACTTTGGGAGGCAGAGGCAAGTGGATTGCCTGAGCCCACAGGTTCAAGACCAGCCTAGGCAACTTGGCGAGACCTTGTCTCTACAATAAATCAAAAATTAGCCAGGCTAAAAAAAAGCTGAGGTGGAAGGATCGCTGGAGCCCAATGATTTGACACTGGCCTTGAGTGTGCCACTGTAACTCCAATCTGGGCAAGAAAGTAAGACTCCGACTCAAAAATAAAAAAATTAAAAAAGCAAAACATGACTATATGTACATTGTCCCGGCAAGCTGCAAGACTAGAAGATATTTCAAATTGAATTTTGTACACACACACATACACACAGACTAGAAGGACAAATTATAATTTATGTCAATCAACAGATCATTGATAAAGTAGATAAACTACTTAGATGGAGTATAGAGAAGTCACAGACAGCAATAGTCTATATGGAAGGACTGTAGAAGACTTGCTTTGAGATATGTAGTATTTATTTTGAAGGCAATATGCACTTTTAAAAGGGTAACATTATAAAAAAAAAAAACCCAGGATTGTATAAAAAATGAAAATATAAAAACAAAAGTGACATCATACACTGTATTTCCTGATCTTATACTTCAGCAGGTTGCGTTTGGCTGGATTAGCTACATTAGTGCTCTCGACAGAAAATTAATGATCTAAGACTTTTCAGCAGCCATACTTTCAGAAATGTGTGTCTGTGCTATTGTCCCTTTTTGAATTGATTTATGAACCGTCCACTGGTGTAAGAATTAGTTTTTCTTCTCTAGAAAGTATACAATATGATTCAGAAGCCCCTTATCTAAATGAACTCTGAACTGATAGGATATTTTTTGCAACATTCTTGCTACACATCTTTATTTGATCTTTATTACTTTGTTCAAAGTGAATATAGTAGATGAAAGAAAGAAAAATGTATGTTAAAACGCTAAATTTTATTGCTGAAAGTACATATAATTGGAAGTGAAAATTTCTAAAGTCCTATTTGGTCCAATTCTCTGAGTTTAGGAAAAAAGATTATAGAAATTGAATGTGAATTAAATTGTTTTACCTTACAACAAATATTTTTCACAAGATACAGCAAGTCGGGTTTTAAAACATCATAATCTCTGGCTATTTCAGCTAAAATGAGGAATTGTCAAGAACAAAAACCAAAATAAATTCTGGCAGCTTACTGTGGAAGAAATTTTGATGTTTTCCTTTATGAAGTGATGGGAAGCCTGCCAGGAAAGCTCCCAAATTCTTCATCATAGTTCCTGAAATCACATTCTTTATGGGCAAATGTGTACGTGGTCTAGGCAGACATGCTATAAATCCTTCTCAGATATTCTTTCCCATCTTTAAATTTCCAGATCCTTCTTCTTTTAGAAACAGTGTGAGTGCAAGCTGTACTATTAGATGACTCCAAGATAATCTCCACATGTCAGTATTTTCTGCTTCTTAATTCACCTATTTCTTTATCTACAGACCATGTATCATTTATTACTTTCTACCTTTTAACATCTCTTACTAACTGTGAGTTCCATTTATCTAATTCTTTATTTCAACTGTAGTACAGCACATTTGCTTTAGTGAGTAATCAATAAATATATATTTATTTGTTGAAAAAATGAAAAAAAAGAAAATATCATTTAGGAAAGAGAACTTGAGAAATAACAAGTCATAAATTCTTCAGTAAAAATCAATTTCACAAGACCCATTTTTTAAAATTCTGAAGTAGATAAGGACATTAAAAACATAAGATTGGTTGGGCTCAGTGGCTCAGGCTGTAATCCCAGCACTTTGGGAGGCCAAGGCAAGTGGATTGCCTGAGCCTGCAGGTTCAAGATCCACCCGGGCAACTTAGTGAGACCTCGTCTCTACAATAAATCAAAAATTATCTGGGAGTGGTAGTACGAACCTGTAGTTCTGGCTACTTGGAAGGGTGAGGCGGAAGGATCACCAGAGTCCCCCAGGTCAAGGCTGTGGTGACCAGGAGTGTGCCACTGCATTCCAGTGTGGGCGACAGAGTGAGACTCCAGGTCAAAAAATAATAAGGAGAAGAATTTTGTTGGATGAAAGAAAGGGTAGAATTAATATAGATTATGAGGCGTTTACTTGGGAGAGCAAGTTTGGGTGGACTACTGTGGAATTAGAAACTAAGAAGCCTGAAGTTGACTAAAATTGTTGAATTTTTACTGGAAGGAATAAGGATATTCATATATGACTTATTTATTAATAAATAGTGAGTGGCAAATCTATATTTCTAATTGGAACGTATGTTACCTTCGACTCTTGACACAAAGTATTATACAAATAAGATAAGGATAAATAATGTTTTCATCAGAAAACTAGTACAATTCTTTCAGTAATAGGACTTTAATTAAATTCAAGATTTCTCATCAATAGACACAAGTTTAACAAGAGCTCAGAAACAAAAGAAACAAAATACTAAGTTCTGAGACCAGATCAAAGAAGTAGAAGTGGTGAGGAGGCATACATACAAGAGAAAGAGTAGATGAAGATGTCATTCATTCTGAGCTTCAGTTTTCTCAAGTGTAAAACAAACACAATAAAGCCTGCTATATAGGGTTATTAAGAAGAAGAAAAAAATTACATATACAATGTACCTCGTATACCATAAGTATTCCCTAAAGGTTCATGCCCATGGTGCAATTCTAATGGGAAGTTTCTGAATTTCCCCCTTAGAAAAGCAAGCGGCATAAGGCTAATTATAACTCAAGTACCAAGGACATATTAACAGGTGCTCTCTACTCTGATTATATAACTCTACAGAGTGTGACTAAACTAAAGACAGAAGACTTCTTACTTCCATTTTTGTTATACCTGAATGACTAATATTCTCATTTGGCTGTTATTCTCAAATATTATCTTCTAACAGATTTTCAATTGCATGAAATGCATGATAAAATTTGAGAAGTACATGGTAGACATGGGCTTAGTCTTTGATCTTGATATGGGAATAAAAAGCTCTTAGGGGATGAAGTAAATTAAGATCAGGAGGGCAATAACCTCTGAACAGCTTGCCAGATCTTTGGAGAACAGAATTCTTCTGGAAAGATCCCATGGGGTATCTTATGATGTTTCATTTCTGGTTTACAGTATTAATTTCCATGCTATTTTTTCATGGTTCATTGTACTTTTTATTTGTATTTTAGTTTCAATTGTTCCCCTAACCCCAAAAAACTTTTCCTAATCACAAAAAAGAAACAGAGTCATTGTTTTGATAGCCATAAACCAAACAGGATTGAATTCAATGTATTCACCATCATTTGATACATGAGTGAATCAAAGCCAATTTTTCTGATTCAAGGAATGACAAAATAAATGAAAGTCTTCTCAGTTTTCTTTCCTTTCTGGTAGCATGTGGCTGAATGGACAGGTGCCCATGCCTATGCACACTGTGTTCCTTTGAGCAAGTCATAACGTCAACCACCTAAACTGAGAGTCATAGCTAGAGGCCATTAAGGTTTAGGAAATGTGACCACCACCCAAGAAGGCTCTATTTTCTTTTACTTTTTTCTTTTCCTTTCTTTCTTTCTTTTTTTGTTGAGTCGGAGTCTTACTTTGTTGCCCAGGCTGGAGTGCAGTGGCACGATTAAGGCTCACCACAACCTCAGCATCCTGGGCTCAGGCAATCCTTCAGCTTCAGCCTCCTGAGTAGCTGAAACTACAGGCATGTGTCACTATGCCTGGCTATGTAGACATACGGTCTTGCTGTGTTGCCCAGGCTTGTCTCAAACTCCTGGCCTCAAGTGATCCTCCCGCTTCAGTCTCTTAAAGTGTCAGAATTACTGCACTCAGCCTTGTTTTTGTTTGTTTGTTTGTTTACACTTTATTCAGGTAATACACAAATTTGCAGACTTACAACAGGGTGATGCGTTGTTGTGGTGAGCTCCCATTCAACAGAGCAATCACATTTTATTGCCATCCTTAACCCAAGGCACACATGAGTTGCTGTCTAAAGCCAGCAAATATGGAATGTAATCACTATCTGTTTCAAGAAGGAAGCATTTCTTCACAATCCCTCCTAATCCATTCCTCACAATTTCACTGGGTAGATCTTAGCTGCTCATTTCCTTCTTTTGAAATTCTGTCATCTTTGAGATGACACAAACAAATGGAAAAATATCCCATGCTCATGGATTGGAAGAATCAACATTGTGAAGATGTCTATCCTACCAAAGGCAACCTACAGATTCAATGCAATACCCATCAAATTACCAGCAACATTCTTCTCAGACCTAGAAAAAACAACACAGGAATTCATATGGAAACACAAACGACCAAGAATAGCCAGAACAATCCTCAGCAAAAAAAACAAAGCAGG
>CAUYQG010007317.1:0-46386 GCA_963574415.1 Tarsius wallacei
AGCTACTTGGAAGGCTGAGGCGGAAGGATCGCCGGAGCCCAGCAGGTCGAGGCTGCGGTGGCCGGGAGCGGCCACTGCACTCCAGTCTGGGCGACAGAGTGAGACTCCAACTCAAAAAAAAAAAAAAAAAAAGAAAAAGAATATAATCCCGTTAAAAAATTGGCAAATGACATGAACAGATATATTTCAAAAAGAGATATACAAATGGCTAACAAGTACATAAAAAATGCTCAACATCACTCATTATCAGGGAAAGGCAAATTAAAGCCACAATGAGATACCACCTTACACCAGTCAGGATGGCCATTATTTAAAAAAAAAAAAGATGCTGTGATGGATGCAGAGGAAAAGGAACACATATACACTGTTGGTGGGACTATAAATTAGTACAACCTCTTTGGAAATCAGTATGGAGATTTCCCAAAGAACTAAGATCTACCATTTTATCCAGCAATCCCACTAATAGGTATCTACCCAAAGGAACAGAGGTCATTGTATAACAAAGGCACTTGCATCCACATGTTCATCGCAGCACAATTCACAATTGCAAAGATGTGGATTCAACCCAAATGCTCATCAACTGACTAGTGGATATAGAAAATGTGGTATACATACACTATTTAATTCAGCTATCAAAAAGAATAAAATAATGTCTTTTGCAGCAACGTGGATGGAATTGGACAACATCATCCTAAGTGAACTAACTTAGGGACAGAAAGTCAAATATCACATGATCTCACTTATAAGCTGGAGCTAAACTAAGGATCTGCAAAGACATAGAGAATGGTATAATGGACAGTGGAGCCTCAAAAGGGGGAAAGGAGGAAAAGGTGGGGGGACAAGAAAAAAAAATCACCTATTGTGTGCAACATGCACAGGTGGGGTAGTGGATACACTTTAAATCCAGACTAAAACTCTTTGTACTTCCCCAAAATATTAAAATTAAAAAAAGAAAATATAGCTATAGAATGTTTGCAAAAGAAAATGAGAAAGAAATTTAAACACTTCACTAGAAAACACCAACTAAACACAAAAGAAAACAATTTAAAAAAAAGAGAGATGAAGCTATAAGCACATAAAAAATCAATAGCAAACTGATGAAATAAGTTGCTTCTTATCAGTAACTATTTTAAATGCAAATAAATAAAAGTCCCCAACACTAAAATAGAGACTGGCAGAATAAATAAAACAAAACAAACAAAAAATAAATAATCAAATTAGATGCAGTATATAAGAAAATCACTGTAGATCCAAATATGCAAATAGATTAAAAGTGAAAGAATGGAAAAATATATTCCATGCAAACAGTAATAAAACAGAGCGGGGGGGCCATATAATTTCAGACAAAATAAACTTCAAATCAAAAAGGATTACAAAAAGCAAAGAATAGCATTATATACTCATAAATGGATCAATAAAGTAAAAAGATATAGCAATTATAAACATTTACACACTTAATGACAGACAATCAAAATATATGAAACAAAAATGGTCAGAAATGAAGGGAGAAACAGGCAATTCTACAAAAATAGCTGGCAAATTAAATTTCCCACTCTTTCCAATGAATAAAACAAACTAACAAAAAATTAGTGAATAGAGAACTTAAACACAATAAACCAACTATATCTAATGGACACATATAAAACACTCAACCCAAAACAGCACACACATTTTCTCAAATGCCCATTGGACATTTTCCAGGACACACCAAATTAAGTATCAATAGATAGATATCATAAATAGTGTCTTCTCTGATGACAATGGGATAAAGTTAGAAATTAGTACTAGGAGTAAAACTAGATCAAAGAGAATATACAAGAGAAATTGTAAGATACTCAGACGTGAAAATGAAAACGTAACATATCAAGACCCATAGGACAGAGTGAAAACAGTGTTAAGAAGGAAATTTATAGTTATACATGCTTACATTAAAAAAATAAAATCAAACAGTGATGCATACCTATAGTGCCAGCTACTCAGGAGGCTGAGGCAGGAGGAACACTTGAATACAGGTTTGAGGCTGAAGTGTGCTTGTGCATAGTCAATGCATTCCAGACTGGGCAACATAGTGAGAGTCCCATCTCAAAACAAAACAAACACAGTCAAAACCCCACAAACCTCCAAGAAACAAACTAAATTCAAAGTTGGCGAAAAGAAAATAATAAAAACTAGAGCAGAGATAAACAAAATGGAAGGCAGAAAAACAATAGACAAAATCAAAACCAAAAGTAGATTCTCTGAAAAGATCAACAAAATTGGCCAACCTTTAGTTAGATGGACAAAGAAAAAAAAAGACTCAAGTTATTAAAATTAGAAATAAAAGAGGGAACATTATTGATTCTACAGAAATAGAAAGGATTATAAGAGTACTATGAGCTATTGTATACAAACAAATTGAATAACTTAGATGAAATGAACAAATTCCCAGAAACATAAAAGACTAAATCACAAAGAAGCACAGCATATGAATATATGTATATCCGGTAAAGAGATTGTATTAGTCATTTAAAATCTCCCAAAAGGAAAAACCACAAATGTGATGGCTTCACTGCTGATTTAATCCAAACATGTCTTGCTTGGTCACCTAGGCTGGAGTGCAATGGGATGATCATAGTCCACTATAGCCTGCTACTCCTGAGCTCAAGCAATCCTCCGACCTTGACCTTCCAAGTAGCTGGAACTACAGGTGATTGCCACCATGCCTGGTTAATTTTTAAAAAATTGTTTTGGAGATGAAATTTCACTATTTTGCCCAAGCTGGTCTCAAACTACTAGCCTCAAGTAATTGCCCAGCCTCAGTCTCCTGTATTACTAGGATTACAGTGATGAGCCACCGTGCCTGGCTTCATCCAAATACTTATGCAGAACTTAATCAATTCTTTTCAAAATTTTCCCAAAAAATGAAAAGAAGAAAACACCTGCTACTTCATTCTATGAAGCCTAAATCGCCCTGTTACCAAAATCAGGTAAAGACACTATAAGAAAAGAAAACTGCAGACCAATATTCCTAATGAACATTGATGCAAAATACTACCAAACAAAATTCAACAGCACATTTAAGTAATGATACACTATGACCAAGAGGGATTTATTCATGGAATGCAAGAATTGTTAACATTTAAAAATTGATCCTCCTCATATGACACATTAACAGAATTAAAGGAAGAAAAACACATTATCATTTAAATTGATGCAGATAAAATATTTTTAATTAAATGTTATTTTGCTATAGAGATGTGGGGTACAAGTAAAGATTAACTACATCAGTAGGCTGCATGCAGGTGAAGTTTGGACTTCTTGGTGGCCCTCACTTCCCTTGGTGGTGGATCAGGTAGCCTTTGTGATGTCACATGTCCCTTGCCCTCCTTCCTCCCCTAGCAATGCCCAGCAATTGCAGATTCCTCCCTTGTGCTAGTGTGACTAGTGTTCAGGGCCCACTTCTGAGTGAAAACATGTAGTATTCAGTTATTTGTTTCCGTGATATACCACTTAACATGATGGTCTCCAACTCCATGCAACTTGTTGCAAAGTCCACATTCTTCTTTATGGCTTTGTAATACTTCATTGTGTTAAAGTACCACATTTTCTTTACCTAGTCCACTTTCAATAGACAGTAGGGTTGATTCCATGTGTTTGCTATTGTGTATACTGCTGCAATAAACATGCATTTGTAGGTGTCTTTTTGGTAAAGCAATTTATGTTCCTCAAGGTATAGTCCCAGAAGAGGGATTGCTGGATTGTATAAAAGGTCAATTTTTAGTTCTTGGAACCACTATACCCAGCATCTGTTGTTTTTTGACTCATTAATGATAGCCATTCTTCGTGGGGTTAGGTGGTATCTCACTGCAGTTTTGAGTTGCATTTTTTATTTATGATTAGTGAGGTTGAACATTTTTTCATGTGTCTTTTGGCTGCTTGTATGTCATCTTTTCGGAAGTGTATGCTCATGTCTTTTGCCCACTTTTTAATGGGGTTGTTTTTTCCTTTCACTTTGTTTGAGTTCCTTGTAGATCCTGGATATTAGGCCTTTGTCAGATGCATAATTTGCAAATATTTTTCCCCATTTTGTAGGTTGTCTCTTCACTCTCTTAATGGTTTCTTTTACTGTGCAAATGTTTTGTTTGATGAAGTCCCACTTATTTATCTTAGCTTTTATGGCATTTGCCTTCTCTGATGTGCATAAGGGAGTCTCCTATGTTTTCTTCTAGGATTCTTATAGTTTGAGATTTTACATTTAAGTCTTTGATCTATTTAGGGTCAATTTTTGTAGATGGTGATGGGTAGGGGTCCGGTTTAATTCTTCTGCA
The DNA here is from genome assembly GCA_963574415.1 of Tarsius wallacei. Classification (NCBI taxonomy): domain Eukaryota; kingdom Metazoa; phylum Chordata; class Mammalia; order Primates; family Tarsiidae; genus Tarsius; species Tarsius wallacei. The sequence goes on from CAUYQG010007317.1 coordinate 4,308, forward strand.
TGTGGTCAGTCAGTTTTCCTAGCACTTTTACTAAATATGATTTATTTGCCCCATTGATTGTTATTGGTGGCTTTGTTGAAGATGAGTTGGTTGAAGGACTGTATTTTTGCTTCTGGAATCACTATCCTGTTCCATCAGTCTATGTGCCTATTCCTGTACCAATACCAGTGTGTTTTGGTTGCTGTAGCATTGCAATAAAGTTTAAAGTCTGGAAGTATGATGCCTCCAGCTTTATTCCTTTTGCTAAGAATTGTTTAGCTTTTCATGCTCCTTTTTTTCTTTATGAATTTCTGTGTTGTCATTTCCAGGTCATTTCCACGTCCAAGAAAAATGATGTTGGTAATTTGGTGGGTATTGCATTGAATCTGTAGATTGCCTTGGGTAGGGTGGACATCTTGACAATCTTGATTCTTCCAATCCATGAGCATGGAATGTTTTTTCATTTGTTTGTGTCATCTGTCATTTCTTTGAGCAGCATTTTGTGGTTCCCATTGTAAAGGTCTTTCACTTCTCTGGTGAGGTGGATGCCAAGGTATTTTTGTGTGTGTCTATGTGTGTGTGTGTGTGTGTGTGTGTCTATTGTGAATGGGATTGTGCTTTTTATTGAGTTCACTACCTGCTTGTTGCTGGTGTATAGAGATGTAATTGTCTTTTGCACATCTATTTTGTATTCTGAGACTTTACTAAAGTTGATTATCAGTCCAAGGAGGCTTTTGATAAACTCCTTAGGGTTTTCAAGGTATAGAATCATATTGTCTGCAAAGAGGGAAAACTTAACTTACTATTTTTCTATTTGGATACTCCTGATTTCCTTTTTCTTGCCTGATTGCTCTGACTAGGACATCCAGCACTATGTTGAACTTTAGGGGTGAGAGTGAGCATTCTTGTCTTGTTCCTGTTTTAAGGGAGAATGCTTCTAACTCTGCCCATTGAGCAAAATATTGACTGTGGACTTATCATAGATAGCTCTTACTGTTGAGGAATGTTTCTTCTGTGCCTAGGTGTGCAAGAGTTTTATTAAGAAGGGATGTCAGATTTTGTTGAATGCTTTTTCAACATCTAATGGTATAATAATGTGGTTCTTGGTTTTACATTTATTAATGTGCTGTATTATGTTTATTTGAGCCAGCCCTGAATCCCAGGAATGGAGCCCACCTAGTCACAGTGGATGATTCATAGGATGTGTTGTTGGATCTGATTTGCTAGAATTTTGAGAATTTTTGTGTTTAGGTTCATCAAAGAGATTGTCCTGTAATTCTCCTTCCTTGTTGGGTCTTTGCCAGTTTTGGGTACCAGTATGATGTTAGCTTCATATAATAAGTTGATGAGAGTTCCATTATTCTCAATTGCCTGGAATACCTTCAATAGAATTGATATCAAGCCCTCTTTGTATGTCTTACAGAATTCAGCTGGGAAGCCACCTGGTTCTGTTTTTGTTTTGTTTTGTTTTGTTTTGGTGGGGAGATTTCATATGATTGAATTGATTTTGTGGATCGTTATTGGTCTGTTTAGAGTTTCAATTTCTTCTTGTTCCTACCTTGAGAAGTTGTGTGATGTCATATGACAGACCTCCATTTCCTTTAGGTTTTGCAGTTTATTTGCATACAGTTGTTCACAGTAATCTCTGATAATCTTTTGAATTTCTACAGGGACAATTGTGACTTTGTCTTTTGCATTTCTAATTGTAATTATTTGAACTTTCTCTCTCTATTTTTAATTCAATCTGGCCAGGGGTCTGTCAATATTACTTATTCTTTCAAATAATCAGCTTTTTGTTTTGTTAATCTTTTCTATGATATTTTTGTCTTCTATATTGTGAAATTGTGATTTTTTTCTTGGTGATCTGGATTCTTCTGCTGAAGTGAGGATTTAGATGGTCTAATCTTTCAAGCTCCTTTAGGTGTGACATTAGGTGGTCCATTTGTAATGTTTCCTTGATGTGTGCATGCAATACTATAAATTTCCTCTTAACACTGTTTTCATGACATCCCAAAGATTCTGATAGAATGTTTCTTTGTTTCTGGGAATATTTTTATTTCTGTCTCGATTTCTGTGTTGATCCAGAAATCATTCAGCAGCATGTTGTTTGGTATCTATGTCTTTGTGTGTTTTGGGGGGATCTTCTGGTGGTAATATTTATTTTTACTCTACTATGATCTGAGAAAATGCATGGTATTCTTTCAATCTTTTGAAATTTGTTCACACTTGATTTAAATCTGAGAATGTGATTGATCTTGGAGTATGTTCCATGTGCTGATAAGTAAAATTAATACTCTACGGATGTCAGATGGAGTGTTCTGTAGATGTCTATTAAATCCATTTGGTTAAGTGTTGAGTTAAGACTCTGGATCTCCTTGTTGGTTTTTTGCCTTTATGATAATCTAAAGTTGTTAGTGGGGTATTTAGGTCTCCAACTATGATTGTGTGAGAGTCAATGTTCTCTCTTAGCTTACTTAGCAGTGGTTTTATAAAATCTGGTGCTCCTGTGTTGAGTGCATATATGTTTAGGATAAAAATTGCTTGCTGGTAAATTGAACCTTTTATCATTATGTAGTGTCCTTCTGTGACCTTATTTTATTTATTTTTTACTTTTTGAGTTGGAGTCTCACTCTGTCGCCCACACTGGAGTGCAGTGGCCACTCCCGGCCACTGCAGCCTCGACCTGCTGGGCTCCGGCGATCCTTCCGCCTCAGCCTTCTGAGTAGCCGAAATTACAGGCATGCGCTACCATGCCTGGCTAATTTTTTAAATTTATTGTAGAGATGAGGTCTCCCCAGGTTGCCCAGGCGGGTCTCAAACCTGCGAGTTCAGGCAATCCACTCACCTCAGTCTCCCAAATCACGGGATGACAGGCTGAGCCACAGAGTCCGGCTCTTCTGTGACCTTTTTAACTTTTGATAGTTTGAAGACTATGTTGTCTAATGTTAGAATGGCTACACTTGACCTCTTCTGTTTTCTGTTCACCTGAAAGATCTTTTCCAGCTTCCAAATTTGAGCCTGTGGGTATTCTTTGTGGTGAGATTAATTTCTTGGCAGCAGCAAACTGTTGGAACTTGTTTCTTTATCCAGTTTGCCACTCGTTTGCCACTCTATGTCTCTTCAATGGTGCATTTAGTCCATTCATATTCAAATTGATTATTGAAATGTGAGAGTTAGTCCTTGTTATAGGGTTCTTTTGGGGTTTCTTTGTTTCCTTTTTACTTATTTATTTATATATGTGTGTATTTTCTTTTTTGTGAGTGCGCTGTATGCTCTGTTAACTCTGTGCTCGCCTGTAATTTTGTGGTGTGTATGACTGTTTTACTTTGTTTTGTTTTTTCTCTGTTCAACAGCTTTAAGCGTCTGGTCTGAAAGTGGTGTACTCTCTTAGGGATTGAATTTCTCGGAATGATTTGCTTATCTTTAAGAATATTAAAAATTGGACTCCAGTTCCTTCTGTCTTGTAGTATGTTTCTGCAGATAAGCATGAAGCTATTCTGATGGGATTTTCCCTGTAGCTAGCCTGACCTTTCTCTCTCACTGACTTTAGGACTTTTTCTTTCATGTTTATTTTGCGGAGGCAGATTATCATTTGCCTTGTGGATGGTATCGTATGAAATCTTGTGGAGGTTCTCTGAATTTCTTGTGCTTGAATGTCTTCCTTTCTTGAGAGATATGGGAAGTTTTCTTGAATGACATATGGTGTTCTCTTTCCCTTTCTGCTTCAGTGATAACAGTCAGGTGTAGCTTTGAATCCTTCAGATAGTCTCACATCTCTCAGAGGCTTTGCTCCTTCTTTTTGAGGTTTTTTTCTATGTTTTTAACAGTTTGGATTAATTCCATATTTTGATATTTAAGCTCTGAGATTCTTTCCTCTGCCTTCTTGACCCTACTTCCAATGTGTGTTACTGTGTTCTTATTTCCAGGATATAGTTTTTTATTTCCATTATTTCAGAATGGGATTTTTGAAATTAACCACCTCCACTTTTACTTTCTGTACAACTTCATAAGTTTTGCTTCTAGTTTTTCTTGGTTCTTGTTTAGTTTTGCCATCCAATCTCTGATTTCTCAAGTTGTCATCTAGGGCAGGTCTTTCTGGGGGCTTCCATTGTTTGTTCTCTGACAGCTGCTTTTTATGGGTGGTGTCTCTTCAGGACTGTGGGAGCTCCCTGTATTTTTTCGTTTATTTTTTTTCTCATTGTGACAGGTCTCTCTTCACTCTATAATTCTATTGATTTATTGTTCTGAAGCTATAACTTATGTTCTGTTCTAGGGTCCTTTCTGTAGTTCAATATATGTCACTCAGTGAGAGACAAAAGGACGTTCACTCTGTTCCTTGTTCCACTTTGCGGCAGGTTTGCGTTTCTGCAGATTTTCTCTCCCACTGCTAAACTTGTTGGACCAGCTTTCAATCCCAGCTGCTTGCAGTTGGAGAGCGGTGGAGGATGGGTCTCCTGTTTGCTGTGTGTGGTTTACTTGTGTTGCTCTGTCCTTATTCAGGTCTGAACTTTGTTCTTGAAATAGAGGGAGTTTATGTAATCCTTCGCTTTGGGAGGCCAAGGTAAGTGAATTGCCTGAGCCCACGGGTTTGAGACCCGCCTGGGCAACTTGGTGAGACCTCATCTCTACAATAAATCAAAAATTAGCAGGGCATGGTAGCACGCACCTGTAGTTCCAGCTACTTGGAAGGCTGAGGCAGAAGGATCGCCGGAGCCCAGCAGGTCAAGGCTGTGGTGGCTGGGAGCGGCCACTGCACTCCAGTCTGGGTGACAGAGTGAGACTCCAACTCAAAAAAAAAAAAAGAAATAGAGCGAGTTGTCTCTCATGGAGGAGGGGGAAGTTTCTGCCCTGTAGAGACACAGGGTTTGAAGGTGTTTCTTTCTGATCTGGCTGATGAGATAGCCACCAGCCACTGGTGGTGCATATCAGCCAGATTTACTCTGTAGGCAGGCACTCCCTGCTCATGTGTCAACAGTCTGGGGGAAGTCACACTCAAAGAGGCTGACCCAGCATAAGTTTTTTTTCTGTTCTACTTGGTCTGCCATTGTGCTCTGCCCAGGACTCCCTCTGCCTGGGACCAATGACCCACGCGTGTCTGGGAGAGGGTGAGCCATCCCAAAGCATCTTTGTCTCACTCATGCATTTTAGTTCACCAGTAGGGCTTCGGTTCTTCTGTGAATCTGGTGCATGGTGAGGGATGGAGCACCTGGATTCTAGCATCTGCCATTGCTTTCTGATCTCTATTTGATCAAAGAGACCTTTGCTGGGTGTAGAGTATTTCACTCTTCTAAAAGTGTTTTAAGTGTCTCCACTGTCGGTGACCGGATACCTACTCTCTGTCTTGCTTGGCAAGAGAGGTGCTGATATGCTGCTCCATGGTTATTATGTTGCCAAAAACTCCAGACAAAATATATTTTTTAAATGAAACATTCTTTTATAATAAAAGCAGTAAAAAAATACCTCTAGGAATAGGAAACTATTGCAAGATAATAAAAACTATATACAAAGCATCACAGCAAACATCATATTCAATGGTGGAAAACTGAAAACCTTTTATTTAAGATCAAGAACAAAGGAAGGCTATCTCTTCTCACCATTTCTCTTCAACATAGGATGAGAAAGGACAGGAAGTTTTAGCCTGAGCAATTAGGCAAGAAAAAGAAATCAAAGACATCTAAATCGGAAAGAAAATTATCTCTGTTTGCAGATGATAGAATCTTAAATGTTTGTTCCTTTTTATGACAAATAATAATAGACCTAATAATGAAAGACCTCAGAGCAGTCTTTTGCATTGTATCTTTTCTTGGTTTGCTCTGGATATAACACATTTGTTTAACCATTCATCAGTTGACAGACATTTGTGTGGAATTCACTTTTTGGCTATTATGAATAAGGCTGCAGTAAGCAGCTCTGGTTTGGTTTATTTTCTAATTTTCTAATTTTCTTGAATTGTGGTAAAATAAACATAGCATAAACATTTATCATTTTGACAATTTTTAAGTGTGCAGTTCAGTGGTATTAAATACATTCATATACTATTTGCATGTCTTTTTCATCTTTTTACTTTCAATCTATTTGTATCTCTGTATCTAAATTGTGTCTCCTATAGAGAGCATATGTTTTGGTCTTGCTTATTTTATCTAGTCTAACAATCCCTGCCCTTTGATTAGATTGTATAATTCACTTGTATTTTATGCTATTTATTAAAATGTCTTTATTTATATCTGTTATTTTGCTCTTTGTATCTTTCTCATGATTTTTTCTTCTCTACTTTTTCTTTGCTGCTTTCATTATGTTGACAATGCCCTTTTAGCATAGACTTCATTTTTTGTTACAAATACATTGAATCCATTTAGAGAAGGCTACAAAACTTTTTGAACTTATGGCCTATACCTTCATCTAGGCAAAATCTCTACGTACCACTGCAACAGAGCTCGGATTAAGAATAGTACCCCACTTCTCCTAGAGTGAAAATCCTGCTCCATAAATGGAGCATTGGGTGGTAATAGTGGTCCCTGATCCTCTTGGCTTGCTCATATAGAAGTGGAACTTATGTTCTATGATGAACCTGATTTGAGGTCTAGTAAGGTCCTGTGTCTTCAACCTTCCATGTCTGTGGTAGAGGATTCACTACATGAGTGGGGACTGGATGGTGGAGGGGACCACAGATCCTTTATGTTATGTCTGCTTGGACTAGACCATCTGTATCATGGAGCTACAGGAAATGAGAGATGGTAATGGCCTGTCCCCTGTGGCTTGAAACTATAGTATTAGACTGGGAGCTGCAGGCAGTAGGAGGCTCAATTTAGGGTCTATTGCTTGGAGTAGATCTGCATTTTACTTGGGGTAGGGGGAAAGGGAATGGAAGGAGATCGTGATTTAAATGCAACAGATAATCTCTGTTTCCCATTTGCTCTATGCTTTTAGGACAATTTCCAGAGACTAAATGATTGGTTCTTTTTTTCATAATCTTTCACCAGTTAAATAGATGTTTTGTCATCAAGCTCTTTTTAGACCACCATTTCGAAAATCACAATGGGTCTCTATTCTTAAGTAACAAAAATAAATAGCAAGCAGGTACAGTCATGAATACAGGTTTTACATAGGAAGTTTTTAAGCATTACATGTTTTCATTCTTGCAATGATGTCAAATTTATCTTTAGAAAATGAGCAAATTAATGTGTCTGTGTGATTTGCTTGCAATAAAAGTTAAGAGTGACAAATTGTTATTCCCATTCTTTCTTGAAATAGACAAAAATATTGCAGGTGTCTGAGAATTCCATATAAATCCTTTAGACAAATGTTTTCCAAACATGTAACGTGCTTTTGAATGGGAATGTTTACATTGCAAACCATATCAGTTTTCCCAAAAACTGCAACCTCATTCAATATCATAACATGATTTTGATAGATCTTGATAGAATAATTCATCTAGAAAATAAAATGTGTGAGAATAGCCACAAACTGTGAAATGAGGAGCAAATAAGGGAGGTTTTGTTTTATCATATAGGGAAAAACATATTGAAAAGCCATAGAATTAAAATAACATGAATTACTAAAGGAATAGGTAGGTTGATGAATCAGAATACAGATGGTGAAGATGACATTTCAAATTACTAGGGAAGGAATGAGCAATTTTGTAAACAATGTTGGGGAAGTTGATTATCCATATAAAATTTGAAAATGGGAACCTCATTGTATGTTATATATAAAATAAAGCCTAAATAGAAAAAAAAAAGAATAAAAATAAACACCTCCCATTATAAACATAGTGTTAGAGACTGGGGGAATAATTTTATAACCTGAGAAAAAATGAAGACCTTTGAATTCAAAACATAAATGCAAGATCATAAATAAAAGACCAATATAGTTGACTGCATATACATGAACATTTTCTGTGTGACAAAATCTGCCATAAACAAACTAAAAGTCAGTGACAAAAAGCAATGAGAGAATATATTCCACTTAGATAAAATACACAAAGAATATACAAAGATTACTTACATATCCATAAGGAAAACCATGATATATAATAGGAAAAAGGGCAAAAATAGAGAAACACAATTAAAGAGGAAATAATTTAATATCAATTAGAAGAAGAAATTATCTGGTAAATCTAGAAAAGGACTTTCTCCTACACTGTTAATCAGAGAAAATCAGCAAAAAACAACAAATTATTATGTTTCATCAGCACAAAAAATGAAAAGATGCATAATTCCCAATAATAAAATAGGTAATCTGCAGTCTAATCTCATCTGACCTATCATTTCTTTAGAAGACCTTCCCTGTATGTACTATACAAGACACAGTAGTGCACTACATATTTCCTCCATGTCGTTCATCATAAGAAATTACAACTTTGTGTGATTTTTTTCATGTCTCTCTCACTGCCTGAGCTATAATATTCAATTGGTCAGAATCTCTGCTTTGTTCTTCACTGATCAACACTAAACACAATTCCTGGTTTATATGAACACTGGTTGTATGCATAAGTAAATGAATAAATGAAAGAACGAATACTGATAGACACATGTAGAGAGCCACATATGATATTTGTATCTTATCAGATTGAAGTGCTGTATTCTCAGGTTCTCCATTAAAGACCTTCAAGTGCAGTATCATTCTAGATTTCTTTGACTAAGATGGGTTTCTGCACAACCAAAAAAGATCAATAATATATTTTGTTTAATTATTTTATTTATATTTTATCATATTATAACCATTTATAATCATACTAACACAGAATGGTATTTTTTGGGCTATAAGGACTTTTTTGATGCTTTTATTGCATCCTGGAAAAAGAAAACATCATCTCAACACAATCCTTAGCTGCTGGGTATTTTCTCAATTTGACAAATAAAGTTACCTCTCTACAATCATATAATTAATAAAATGGGATTTTATCCAGATTGCCCAATGTCTTCCATCTGTTACAGGGTTTTCCAATGTACACATAAATTTGAATTCTATCACTAAGTAAGATAAGCTTAGCCTTGAATGCCAAAATTTATTTTCATTTATACAACATGTTTCGTTAGTATTTGTAATTTGCCTAGCATGTCTAACAGAGCAGGTGCTAGTGGATACTATCCTTTCTTAGGGGCTATGGACTGGTCTATGTAATGTACCCAAATGTAGATTGATGTTGATGTTTCAAATTTTCTAGTTGCATGTCTGTAACCATAACAACAGGTGATGGTTAATTAATACGCTTAACTATAGCATGTGCACTGGCCCCCTCTCATCCCCATTTCTTATTTCAGTCACTGCTTTGGCAGCCAATTTCTGCACAGATATTGACCTGCTTTGCAAAAATATGATTTTTCATCCTTCTTATTCTCCCCTGGGGTTTCTCTAACACCAAGGTACGGGGGCACTTATGGGATTCCTCTGAACACTTAATCCTGGCCAATTCAGGAGTGTGTTCACTCTTGATTGCCATTCCAATGGATAAGTGCTTCTGGTTTGGGTCCTGCAGAAGACACTTTTGTGACTTATTGCATATGCCCTTCAAAAGGTCCCTGTGGAGTTGAACATCCGTGGTTTCAAGCAATGGCCAGCAGAATAAGCATCCTTTTATTGTCCTTCTCTTCTTCCATGCTCTACTCCCCTGATAACTCACTCTTGCATCCCAGAATCACTTCCCAAACACACTGCTTATATGGAAACTTTTGTTGCAGACTTTGACACCAAAATATGGCAGTGGGAACAGGATTGGGGAAGGGTTTATGATTCCTGGAGGAGGTGCTTGAGTAAGTACATAAATGCTATTACCTTGATCTTGGAACATAATTTCATGATATGTTCCCAGCTCTTAATCAGGAAAATGTTGTGTTTTGCATGAATTTTAAAAATTTCTCCTTTTCTTTGTCTCTTATTTAGAAAGAAATATCATTTCCTTACTTGTATAGTTCTCAACTTTTCTTTTTTATTCTCCATAGACTGCTAGTCTCATACACAAAATCCCCTAAGATAAGGCCACAGAAGATGGATAAAGTACAAGACTCCAGCCATTAACATGCTTGAATGGTTGTAAATACCAGAATGAAGAATACGAATTTTATTTCTGGGTAGTGAGAAACCACCAAATGTTTTTCAGAAGCAGAGTAACTTGTTTAATACCCACATTTAATCAGATTAACCTGGCGATGTTGAAGGTGCGTGGATTTCATAACATTGCCTAGTCCAGACTTCATCTAACTTAAAGTAAGGATTGGGTTTTCTAATTTTTGTTCAATTTTCTAATGCAACTGCATATAATATATAATCTAATATAATTACCAAAATCTAAGATACCATAAATATTTAGCTAAATGTCCCATTTTGTTCATACTGGTGCATAATTTTTATATCCTTTGTTTTCTATAACATGCATTGTCAGGTATGTTCCTATTTTTTTCTTGTTAAATTAAACTTATCACAAAGAGAGTATCTTTGTATAATATCTAGTTAGCTAACTTGTACAGAGGATCGAGCTAATAGTATTCATGATAATAATAGTTTTGTGATAATAATTATGTTTCAGTGTGTTCTGGATACTTTCCACATTTAGGTTTGGTGCCTAAAATTCAAAGACCAGATCTCATTAAGAACTTCAATAAACAAACATTATTTTATCATAATTTTTAATAGGTCCTTTCATTTTCTGAGACCTAAGAGTTAGGATGCTAAGCCTGGTATGCTAAATATTGTATTCTGTACTCCATTTAGACTTTGATTTGGATTTAAAATTCAAAATCACTTCCATCATTTCTATCCTTGTGAGTGTGTGCCTGTGGGGATGTTAAAATAGAGAAAGAGCTACTTGGAGAGATGAAATGATTGAATTTGATGCCTAAGGCCAGAAACCTCATTTTGCTTATGTTAATATGTAGAACTTTCTGCACTCCAATTCATGGCTAGTAAATGCTTTTTCTTGATTTCGTAAAATTCGCATTGTACATTCTGGTTGAAAACCTTATTTCTTTTGTGGCAAATAGTGCTAGCAACCAACCTCAATCTACATTCTTATTAACATGGTCCAATTATAAAATGGTTACACATGATTATAGAAAATCCAAACCTATGTGTTTCTTTCTTTAATGCCACTTTACTTAAGCTTACAGATTAAAGCTTTCATAATCTTAGGTAAATCGGTAATTAACTTAGAACAGAGATAGAATACAGAGGTGAATTCATAAGACCTAGGAGGCATTTTCAAAGAAGAATTTTAATAAATATGTAGCAGAATATAATCCATTCGAAGAAAGTGCAGGTATCCTCAGTGTCCTACCAAATTACATTAGAAAAACAGTATTCACCTTTATTACCTTTAAATTAATTTGTTAATTTAGCTATTATCAACAAATGTTTACTGAACACCAACTTGATAGGTGTAGGTGACTTTAGAGTATAACTTGGGATAAGAGAAATGTTATAATTAAAACAGTAAATATGTGAGAAATATGCTTATAAATAATTATGAAAATATAGAATACAGGATGAATTCCTGGGTTAATCATAAAACAAAGTTTTCCAAAGGGAGAAAGCACATCTGAGGTATTTCTTAGATCATGCAGAGGAGTCTACTAGCAGAAAATTAGAATCACAGCATCAAAAACAGAAAGAGAATGGCATGTGTATAGGCTAAGATTCTTGACATAGTATGTCATGGTTTAGTTATGGGGAGTGAGGGATGATGGAGACCCAGGAAGATGGAGTGGTAAGAGTCAGAAGGTTTGCTATGGACAAATGGGGAAGAGGTAATATATAGGAACTTGTGTAACATGTGAGAGTATTTGGGTTTTTAAGTAGGAGACTGATTTAATTACCTTTGTGCTTTAGAAAAAATTATTGATGAAGGTAATATGGAGGCGGGTCTAGTGATGTGTATGATGTTGAGGCAATTATTTAGTTAAGGCTGAGTTTGTACTAAATCTCTGGCAGTGGGAAAGTAGTCACACTGGCAGCGTCTGGGATTCCTGACTGATATATTATGGAAAATGAAGAAAAAGGAGGCAGCATAGGTGATGCTTGGCAGCCTCCTGCTAATGATGACACCATGAATTAAAATATGGAAAGACAGGGGAAGGAAATTTCACAACCAATGAGTTTGGTTTTGAAAATACTACGTTTGTTGTTTATAAACTCCTTCAAGAGACATCAAATTATGTAAAGCAATAATTAAAACAATGCATTGTTAAGTTTATAACAGGACAAGGCATATTATATGTAATAATAACACCACTAAAAAAAAAAGAAGAGTGATAGTACTATATAGGAATAACATTTCTAGATCACACTGGAATTTAGTTAGTATAAATCTGAAGTAGACTCAATAAGTTTAGATGTATATGATAAGCCCAAGAGCAATCACTAAAAATCAACTTTAAAATATTGAGAACAAATTATTTAAAAAACTAAAATGCTACACTAGACAATATTTACTTAATGCAAAAGAAAGGAGGGTTAGTAGAGCAAAATAGACATGTGTCATGTAATGTAACATGTAAAATAAGAGACAAGAGACATAAATCTAATAATATTAACCGTGAATGCATTAAACAGTCCAGTCAAAAGGTAAAGCTTTTCAGACTGAGTAACAGAGAAGATCCAACTACATGCTGTCTACAGGAGGCACTTTAGATTAAAAAATACAAATAGACTGAAAATAAAAGGATGGCAGAAGAGATGCCATGAAAACTACAACCATGAAAGAGCTGGAGTGTCGACACTAACATCAGACAAAATAGACCTCAAGATAAAAATGTCATACAAGGATAATAGACCTTAAATAAAACATGACAATAACTGATCCTAGGACTAGGACAGGAAATAGGCAAGATGGGTCTGAAGCACCTTGTGGTGCCAGAAAGAAAATGCTCAAAAATATATGTATACAGATGGGCATTTGTCAAATGGGCCAAGGAGTCACCTGAGGGGTCCCTGATGACCAAAACCAAAACAATTTAAGTAACAAAATTAAGAAAATATTGTTAGAGTATTTCTTATAGAAGAAAATAAATACACAAGATTCCATACTTATATACATAACTGAAAAAGTTAATAAATGTGGGAGAAGAAACAACTCTTCCATGAATATAAAATACAAAAAGTATGTAGATATTACATCTTAAATGAGGGGAACATAATTACTTTCTTCCAAAGAGTAACATCTGGGAAGTGGGAAGGGGAGAAAGAATAACTTTACAGTATAGAAACCTAAAAAATATGACTTCAGTCAGGCAATGATGGTCAGCAGCAGCAGTCATAAATCATATTGATAGCATGTGCCTTTGACATGACATGATGAAAATAACGCTTTACATCTGTGATTGTTCTCCTGTAAATCCATAAATCCAAAATAATCATGAGAAAGAAATTCAGATGCATTCTAGTAGAGGGGCATCCTGCAATATACCTGACCAACACTCTTCAAGCAGTTAAGATTGTCAAAAACAAAGACAGTCTGAGAAAATGTTATAGCCCAGAGGAGCCTAAGAAGATAAAACACCTAAATGTAATGTATCCTGAATGAGATTCTGGAAAGAAAAGATAAATTAGATCTTAATTAGCCATGAATGTTAGTTAATAACAATGTTCAAATATTGGATTATTAATTTTAATAAATATACCACAATAAGGTAAAATGTTAGTAATAAAGATGGGGTAGAAAAGGGGTATGTGGGGGCTCTGTACTATCTGCTCAATTTTTTTTGTAAATCTAACACTTTTAAAGATCAAATCTATTAATAAAAATTATAGGTCATTGTTCTTCATAAACACAGAAGAAAGGAATCTTTAACGCATTTTGTAAATCAAATTCAGCAATGCCTAAAATATGTAGTGCATCACAGCCAAGTGGGGTTTGCTTCAGGAATTCCAGATTGTTGTTACATTCACAGTTGTTGTAATTTTACCAAATTAAAAAAAAAATATGATCATCTCACCAGATATGGAAGAAGCATTTTTTCCAATTCAACACCCACTCATAACAGAAACTCATTAATCAAGTAATAGAAAGGAAATTTTTCTACCTGATAAAAGCCATTACTTAATACTTTACCCCAATGAACAAGAGTAAAACAAGCAAGTCCACTGTCACTACAACATTTTAGTGGCTGCCCTAGCTTGTGCCATTAAGTTAGAGAAAGACACAAAAGACAGAGAGATTTCAAAGGATGACATTAAACTGACTTTATTTGCAGACAACATCATCTGTAAACATTTTCCAAGAATCTAGCACAAAATACCAGAATTAGTCTGTATGTATAGTAACACCTCAGAATATGACTAATACACCAATGTTAAGTTGTATTTCTATGTGCTAACACTAAATATTTGAAAACTGAAATTAAAACTTACCATTCACAATAACATTAAAAAAGTAAAATATTTCCAGAGGAAGTTAACAGTTATTTGAGAGACCTATATACTGAAAACTACAAAATATTGTTGTGTTATTAAATATTACATTAATAAATGGAGACGTATGTTCTATCATGGATTGAAAGATACTATTTTTTAAGACGTCAATATTCTCCTACTTCATTTATATATTCAATGCAATCCCAATAGAAATCCTAGAATGCTTTCTTTGAGGAAATTAACAAGCTGATTCTAAGGTTCATACAGGGATGCAAAGTACCCAGAATTGCCAAAACAACTTTGAAAAAGAACAAATTTATTGAGCTCAAAATACCTACCTCCATTACTCTTTATAAAACTACAGTAATCAACACGGTATTTTTTTTTTATTATGGTAGACAAATAGATCAATGGAACAGAATAGAGAATTCATAAACAGACCCACATATATATGGAAAACTGATTTTTGATAATGATGCAAAGGTAAGTATATACGGAAGAATAAATTTTTAAACAAATATGTGCAATAATTGAATATACATGAGCAAAGAAAAAGATAAATTCAACTATTACTTTACATACAAAAACATATTTAAAATGTTGCATAGATCTAAATGTCAGAACTGAAACTATAAAATTTCTAAAAATAGATGTAGAAGAATATATTAATGATCTTGAGTCATACAAAGATTTCTTAATTAATACACAATAGAAAATTATAAAAGAAAAGAATTGGTAAGTTGAATTTTATCAAAATCAAAGACTTTGGCACTTCAAATACACCATTAAGAAAATGAAAAGATAAATCATTGACAGGGAGAAAATATTTTCAAAACGTATTTCTGATAAAAACTTGCTTTTGTTATATATACACAAACACACACAATTTAATAATAAGAACTTAATAAACAACTTAATAATAAGAAGACAAGTAACTTGATGAACAGCAACAGTTGGAGAAAAATATCTGAATGAACACTTTTCTAAAATATATGAATGCCAAAGAAGCAAATGAAAAGATGCTCGATTATTAGCCACTATCTAAGTGCAACTTAAAACCATAATGAGATACCTCTGTACAACTATTAGAATGTTGAATATTGAAAAACCAACAATCAAATGAAACAACAAAAGCTCCGCTCCCCCAAAACTGACAACACCAAGGCAATGATCAAGAGAAATGAACTTTTATACATTGTTGGTGAAAATGCAAAGTGGTATAGTTACTGTGACAAGCATTTTGACAATTTCACAAAAAGTTAAGTGTACACTTACCAATTCCACTCATAGGTGTTTCCTCAAAAGAAATGAAAATACATATCTACATAAGGATTTGTACTCAAATGTTTATAGCAGTTTTATTCATAAACACAGAAACAAAAAAAGAACCAAGTGCCCATCAACCAGTTAAAAAAAGGAATCCATTCCATAGATTAGAATATTAATCAGAAATAAAAAGGGAAAAATATTGATATATACAACAGCATGAATAATTCTCTAAAGCATAATGCTGTGTGAAAGAAGCCATATGCACAAGTGTACCTAGTGTTTGATTATAATATAACATTCTGGAAAAGGCAGAGCTATAAAGATCATAAGCAGCTTGGTAGTTGCCAAGGGTTGATGAGAGGACTAGGTGCTTAGGGGTCCAAAGGAAATTTTCTGAATGATGGGAGTATTCTATGTCATGATTATGGTGGTGACTATACAATGGGATATACATTTGTCAAAACTCATTAAGACCTACATTCACGAGTAAATTTTATTCTATGTAGATTAGATTGTCAATAAAGACAATTTAAATATTAATTTAGACTGAAATTTTGTAAAATTCTTCTAAATCTAGAGCAAAACCTAATCATAATAATTTCCACGAGTTTTGGCATTTTATGACTGCTATGATCCTCTTCAAGAAAATATTACGGAAAAGTTTTTAATTAAAGGCAAATAACATTAACCATTTATTTCCTTTTGTAAGACCATAGGCAGTTTCCATTCCTCTGTTTATTTTCTACTTCTATTGATGTCCAAATAAATGAATACACATTTATTATTATTATTATTATTATTATTATTATTGAGTTGGAATCTCACTCTGTTTGTCGCCCAGGCTGGAGTGCAGTGGCACACTCACGGCCACCCCGGCATCAACCTGCTGGGCTCTGGAAATACTTCCGCCTCAGCCTTCCAAGTAGCGGGAACTACAGGGGCATGCTACCACACCCAGCTGGTTTTTTGATGTATTGTAGACATGAGATCTCGCCAAGTTGTCCGGGCTGGTCTTGAGCCCACAGGCTCAGGCAATCCATTCACCTGGGCCTCCCAAATTGCTTGGCTGAGCTACAGAGCCCAGCCCATTTTTTAAAGTGTTTTCGAAAAAAATTAGATCCTCTTTGCAGAGAGATGAGTAAAATATTAGGGGTTAGGATAAGAAATCTTAGATTCATTTGATTTATAAACTAAAAGAAATATTGGTCATCAATTAGTCCAAAGTATTCCATTTATAGAAACTTAAAATTCAGATAGATTGAGTCATATTCAAAATCATATTGCTAATTACTCAAATAGCTCAGTCTAAAACTCAGGTCTGCACACTTCCCAATAAAAAATACAATAATTTTTTTATTGTATTCTTACATCAAATATTCCAATATGCCTACTTTCATCACATATGGTTTGCAATAACAAGTGGACTCTCTTTCACCCTCTGCTCTTACACTTATTTTTAATTGAGGTGAAATCAAATAACATAAAATTAGCCATTTAAAAATGAGTGGACTTTTAAATCTTTTGGATTTGGGAAAACACTGCCAATGATGAATTTGTTTTGGTTTTTTCTGCTCATGGTATGGTTGTGCAGTGGATGAAGGTTGCTTTGACCTTCCACAGATTCCTATTAAACATCTGCTTTTATGGGTGTGTCGTCTTGGTCAGGGACATTCCAAACAACTTTTTGTTGCTGGGAACGGGGCTCTCTTCTTATTGCTCCTTTCTGGTAGTCCTTCCAGGTCAGTATTCTATGTGATAATTTTTCTCCGCACCCTGGAATATGGAATGTTCTCACTTCCTTTTTGTAAATTATCTGTCTCTGCTTCAGGTCAGCAAAGTTAGAGAATGACCAATCCTTTATATTGTAAAGATACAAGAAACACTATAGCATATTGCTCCTGACTCCTATCTGCTAAATCCTTTCTTTTCATCGAAAGCCTTAAGTATATTCTAGTAGTGGTAAGAGACGAGATCTATGTATCTTGGCTTACTCTGAATGTCAGGATAAGAAATATTGTCTTATGTTATGCCTTCACGAGGTAGTGTCTACGTGTAGGCTGAATATTTTTCTTGCCTAAACTGCCTTTAGTTTCCCTGGGTTTAGAAATAAAGAAGTAGAGATCACTCTGGGACCTTCCTTGACATTCTCCAGAATTGAATGTTTTTTTCTCTTCCATAGAGAAGTGCTGAAGAGGCTTTGATGTGGAGGTATGGGTATATACTCACCATTTGACTATACCCTCAGACTGAATTGGACCTGAGGAGACGAGTATGTTCACTGTTGGGCTGCTGGTAGCAGAGAAGGAAAGTCATTTGTACTTGGGAGAAAAGGTCAGGCGGAATCCCTACTCATTAATCCAATGGTAACCTGAACTTCAGTTTAGGAAAGCCAGAAAATTCACTGGATGAAAAAAAAAATAGATTTTTCTAATCTTTACTTCCATGTCACTCTCATTTGTTCTAACTCACATTGAGCTATCAAATTTTGTGGCAAGCTATAAACTTGTTGAGTCATTAGCCTGCCTGGTTAATGGAGGAAAACTAAATTCCTGTTCCTGCATAATGACACTTATTCACTGTAGACATTTGCATCACTGGGAAACGATAAAACCTCATCCTTCATAATGAAGTTCTGGGCTGACAAAGAGGAAAATATAGTGTTGTGGGACAACTATGAATATAAAACAAGCTTAATAAAGAAATAGTGACAAATTACATTATGCAAAATGTAATGCAATAAAAAACGTTACTAACTCATTGGAAATGTCATAAATAATCTAAATAGTTTTTGACTGTCAAGGACTTGAAAAATATATTCCTTTAAAAATGAGGTGCAGAAGAGATGTCAATTTAATTACTATCATATTTTGACATGCTTGGAGATTCCTGTATTTGGCTTATTTGTTAAATTTAGTTTCTTGCTCATGATGAAATGAAGGGAGGAGCACAATTAACGAATTTTGCCATTTTATTGTTGATCTAGTAAAAAAGCTGTCAGCATTCTTAAGCTACAGGATTGCTATTTTGGTTTTAGATTAATATTTGCATTATGTTACAACAGTTTAGACAATGGTGCCATTATGAAGTATGAAAAATTTAAGATCCTGCATTTGAACACTGAGAAAAGACAGTTGTCAAATTTATAACATTAGTAATCTTATATTGTAGCTTCTGGAAACACTGTAGCCAGACCTTCGTAATCAATTTGACTGAGACTCTGGCTAAGAGTTGAAGGACTAACACGCTAGAGGGTAATTATTTTTCTTCTTCTCATAGTGCATTTGCCACAGAATTGCCTACTCTTGTCACCCATCTGATACTGTAACAAGTTCTTTATTCTGATTTTACTCAGAAAGAATGTTCTTTCTCAGCCATCCTGCGTAGCTTTATTTTTCCTTTTGTATTTGTATCATCTATGTTCTGAGGCTCTTATTTGAGGCCTAGAGGGGCAGCTCAGAAGTGGAGAGATGACTTCAACATCTAAGAAACTTTGAAAAGCATTTTTGTTTTGCTACTAGATCACCAGGAAGTAAAGTATTCTTTAGCCAAACCCTGAGCACTGCTCGCATTCTTGCTCATATCTGCCAAGGACAAGGCCCCTTTACCTCAGTAAAAGCAAAAGTGACAATTAAGTCTGTCCTTTCATGTTGGTCATAATATAGAATTTAGAGGAAAGAAGAAAGGACTCATCATTCAGCTTACTGTGCAATGCCTTTCTTCTTTAATGAACTCTCTATTTTAGTATGTCTTGAAATAAACATTTGACTTATCTAGGAGCTGTTCCTTTTGAGGTACGGTTGAAGGTTGAGATTGAATGCTAGGAGCATTCCACAGCAAAGATTCCACTGCTCATCAATCACAGTTTCATTTCCCATGGTCCCATGGAGATTTCCCAACATTGCCCTCCATGCAGCTACTCCCAAGCCATAGGAGTTGGCATGTAAGATAGCAACCAGGCTGGGTACAGTGGCTCATGCTTATAATCCCAGCACTTTAGGAGGCCGAGATGGGAGGGCTGCCTGAGCCCACCACGGGTTCGAGACCAGCCTGGGCAACTGGGCAAGACCTCATCTCTACAATAAATCAAAAAATTAGCCAGGTGTTGTGGCATGTACCTATAGTTTCAGCTACTTGGAAGGCTGAAATGTAAGGATCACCTGAGCCCAGCAGGTGGAGGCTGCAGTGGCCGTGAGGCCACTGCACTCCAGCCTGGGCAACAGAGTGAGATTCCAAAAAAAAAAAAAAACGAGATGCAACCAATTTGTCATTTGACCCTAGAGTATAAACTGTAATTTTGTCATGTACAATCTTGTGAAACCCCTGTGAAACCCTGGGTTGGCATTGATATATATCTCTTTCTATATATTATCTAATGATATGTATTATCTACTGGCATGACATTTGTGTAAAATGTGTACACATTTTAAGATATGTTATCTATGTACTGCTTTTCAAAATTGAATTAAATCACACTTGTGATGTGTAGTTTAACATTCACTCAATTGTGCTTCCGCCATCTTCTTTGACTACTACTGTCTTGCTTGTTACATGGTGACTCTAGATGATTAACACCATCTTTTGAATGAATATAATACTTAAAATGTGCATACATTTTTTGGCATCCCCAGTATATGTGTGTGTGTTTGTGTGAGTGTGTGTGTGCATCCCATTTTGATTTTTTTGAAAAATGATACATATTTCCTAAATAGCTATTTAAATTTTTCATTCTTTTTTAGTGCTCCTAAACATATTTCTAAGACTGTTCTTAATATTTCCATGTAATTTTCTTGGACCATTGTCAATGACACCTTGATCTTTATGCTCTTATCTTTATAAAAACTTAGAAATGATTTCGTGACAATTGTTATTAAGAATAATTAATACATTGTTTTCTTGATGCTATGATTATTATTTCAGCTATGTATTAAATGTGAAGAATTACAATGTAAAACTTCTGTTTTGTAAAGGACGTTGTTAAGAGAATGAAGTGACAAGCTACTGACTGAAAGAAAATATTTGCAAAATACATATCTGATTAAGGATTTTTATATTCAAAATATGCAAAGTACTCTAAAATTTAAAAATAGGAAAACAAAGAAATTCTATTTTAAAAATGGGTCAAAGTGCTGAGCAGATATCTCACCAAAGATATCTATATATAGCAAATGAATAAGAAAATATATTCAACAAAAGTTTTCATTAGGGAATTGCAAATTACACAAGCAAGATACCACCGCACACATATTAGAATGGCCAAAATCCAAAACGCTTACATTACCAAATGCAGGAGAGGTTGTAGAATTACAGCAGCTTAATTCATAGCTGGTGGGAACGCAAAATGGTGTAGCCACTTTGGGAGGCAGTTTGGCAGTCTGTTATAAAGTTAAACATAGTGCAGGCGTACAATTCGGCAGTTGAGTTCCTGGGTGTTTATCCACATGTGTTGAAAATTTATGTTCACATATATACCTGGACACAAATATTTTATAGACCCTTTATTCATTATTGCCAGAATGTGGAAGCAATCAAGATGTCTTTCAATAGGTGACAAAATAAACAAACTGTGGTAAATCCACACAATGGGATATTCAGTGCTGAAAAGAAATTAGTTATCAAACCCTAAAAAGGCATGGAGGAACCTTTCATGAACATTACTAAGTGAAAGAAGCCAATCTGAAAAACCTAAATACTCCAAGATTTTAACAAAATAATATTCTGGAAATGCAAACCTATACAAACAGTAAAAATGAGATTGCCAGAGTTTTTAGGGGAGAAAAATAGAGATAAATAAGTGCAACTCAGGAGAACATTTAGGGCCAAAAACCTTTCTGTATAATACTGTAATGGCAATATATGGTGTTATGCATACATCAACATCTATAGAACTGTAATAAACAAGGAATGAACCCCATGGTAAGCCATGGATTTTAGTTAATAATAACATATTGATATTGCTCCATCAATTATAACAAACGTACACTACTAAGGAAAGATGTTCATAATAGTTCAAACTGTGCATAGGTGAGTATATGACCATTGGTGGTACATGGGAATTCTCTGTACTTTCTGCTCAATTTTTCTGTAAACCTAAAACTGATCTTTAAAAAGTTTGTTAAGAACAACAACAAAAACCCAGAACAATTGTTCTGTTAATTTTTATTGACGCTATGATTATTATTTCAGCTATTTCTCCAGTGTGTTCTCTTTTAATTTTATTTGACTAGTCCATCTTGACTCATTTTAATCTGTAAATTTATATGCACAAAACAATATATTTGTAGTGTTTCTAAATATTGTGTGTATCATGTATCTTAAGCCCTAACAACTTTACTTCTAATTGCTTGTAGTTCCACATCTGCAGTATGCAAATGTGACAATATGATTAGATACACAACATATTTAGAAAGAATATACAATCAGAAAATATCAAGCAACTGGAATTGGCTTCACCTTTTAGCTTCTTATCAGATTGAGAAATGTCCTCACTGATTGATGCAAAGTGATATGCAATCATGAGTGATTGGTCAGAAGTCATTGGGTGGGGATGGTGTGCTGGGTATCTACCATCCCAACAAAAGTTGAGTGTATGTGGAGATGATGGCAATAGTTAACTCTGCTTCTAGTATACAAAGTTTGACCCTCAACAAGCTTATGAAAATTATAGTTTCACTTATTGTGAAATAAATGGTATAACATTGCTTGTTTTGGATAACAATAGCTAACATTTGAGTATTTGCTACAGGTCAGACACTGACAGAGGACATGCCATGTGTAAAAACACTTAATCTTTGCAATAGTCCTATGAGGTAGATACTTTTATTAGTCCCATTTTACTGATGATGAGACTGAGTCATGCAGGCTAAGTATCTTGCCCTAGCTTTCAGAACTAAATTAAGGGCAGAACATTCATGTGAATGTGGGGAGACTGACTCTGACATACATGCTCTTTATTCCTCCTCTAAATAATGGAAAGTATGGCCCCATACAGTAAGACTTAGATCTGTAAAATGCACAATCTAGTTTGTCTTTTAACTTTGGGCATCTAAGATTCAAAGCACTTGGCTTAGTGTCTCTGTGAACAAGCCCAATCTAAGAGGAGCGACTCATATTACTGTGCTCCTAGAAGAAGAGCAAGATCCCAAGATATTGCTGAGGAAAGCCAGCAAGATTGTCAAGTGGCTAGCAAATACATGGGAACCATGGGTATGAAAAAATACAAAAGAAACTACTTAGTTATTGGCTAATGCGACTGCTTTAGGCTAATACTTTTAAAAATGGGTCCTAGTGAATTTGAGTTTTGCAACTTTATTCTTTGCAAAATGAAATATAGTCTAAACTTTTTCCAGATTGCTAGTTATATATCAAACAAACATATCTGACAGAGACCTTTTCATAAGTCAGAAAAGATTGAAATTCTTTTTCATGATAAATTGAAAGAAACTGGAAAACAACTAGGAACAAAAATACTGCAACTTTTTTTATTGTCTAAAGCTCACAGAATTCTAAATGTAATCTTCTCACCACTCTTGCAGCATACAAAACATGCATTGAAACGTGAGGGAGGTGGCCATTCTAAAAAAGGATTAAAGATCCTATGAAATCAATGAACAGCACAGTCTTTGTGCAATTATTTTCACTTTCTCGTTTTAAAATGTGTAATGAGGTAAAGTTATACATATCAGCTCCCTGCAATTTGCTTGAATTGAGTTACAAGAATTTTAAATGGCAAGAGAGATGCAAAACTGTAAAGATACAAAGCTATTTTACAGAAGATGGCCATTACCATAAATTTTAAAACTTATGATCACATACTCTTAAGAATGAATCTGGAACTAAAGATGACAGGAATTTTTCTCTTCTTTTGTGGGTGTAGAGTTGAGAACACTTTGAATATTAAAGAAAAGCAGTGTTTAGAATACTAAATGAGAGGGAAGTGAGATTATAGCAAGTTGGTGGGTAGAGAATAGACAGCTTAATCTAAGGCTTTTTCTCCACCTCCTACAAAAATCTATTCTAGACTTGTCTTGACTATAATTTTTTATTAAATTAATCACTCTTGGTGTTCTTCATACAAGACACTATATTAATACACTGAATATAATGTACACTCATAATGAATGCTTCATAAAATTATCTGGGGAGAAACTGAAAAGTTGCTCTGGGCATGATAACATATAGAAAGGAGAATTATTTGGCTCTGGAATAGATATGATGTTTGGAAAAATAAAGAAAGATTTATTGTATATTCAGAGACAAATTAGGATTCTCAAAAAGCAATGGAGTTTGACCCACATGACTCATTAGTTGTACAACTGAATCCACAGTAGGTAGTAAAGTTTAGACAGATTTTGAGGGCTACAATTCTGACAGCAAATTGAAAAAGAAAAACAGGAAGATAGGAGCTGAATAAAATAAGTAAAGCTGTTCCAAAAGTATAACTTAGAAGCAATATTTAGTTTGGTATTGATAGAATTAAACAAATACACCGAACAATCACATTTTCTAGAACCTTCTTATCACTCATAAAATCATTTGGAATTATACATAATATTGATTTGTATATGTATATGTCTGCATAAACGGTCAGTGGACTTATGAATACAATTAAAGAAATAGGTGTACATAAATGAAAGTATGGACTACAATGGGGACAATATTAAACATAGTTATCAGCTATGATACATTTGTACAATATCTATATTCTGATTACTCCACAACGCTTTCCAACTGAGTCGTATGAACCATTTTACTCATGCATAACTAGAAACTAGAAAACCTGTGACTTGGCCAAATTACATGGAGAGTGATTGAAGTTTTCCTGGTTGACTGAATTGTCATAGTCAAAATTTAGTTCTGGCAGCTGCCTGTTCTCTCTCCCTGGGGGGCACGGGAGTTGCATGAAAGATTTCTGAGCCATCACTAAGCCTCCCACAACTTACTCACTGCAGGTCTAAGTTCTCCATAATAGCTCACATTTTGGCTCAACAGATGTCAATTCCTCCTGCCTCTCAAGGCCTGAAATTTCTGGCCTTTCACATAACATGTCAAAATACTAGAATTTGCTGTCATTTGCCATTTGAATGCTGACAACACCTCCATTCAAAGCATATGGGCAGGACAGTCCTGCTAGCAGAATGACCATCTGAGTGGAAGATGTCTGAGTGGAGAAAGTGGAGCTCATCCTGGTGGAGGAGGTGGGTTTCTGGTTGCAGTAGTTCCTGCTTTAAGCTACTTTGCAAGTCTTTCTTCCAGGAGGACTAAATAGAATCAGTTTTTTGCTCTACCAAGAAATCATGTTCACACTAAACAGTGAAAAGTATTAAATACTTTAACTCAAATACCATGCAATGGAAATGTCATCTGAACAGGCTCAAGTGGAAGAAGGAAGCTAATTATTTTGTGAGACGAGCAGTAATAAATGGAATAAACCACTTATCTTTTGCTTCTTTTTCTGTTTTTTACTAAATGCAATAATTAAACCACATGTTATGCCCTGGACTGCGTACTATTACTTTTATCTACTTGAAAAACTGAAAGGATTGGATTACACACTTTTACCTGTTTTGACAGGAGTGTAAGATTTCCTGGACACTTCTCTGGGAGATTTTACAGAACAAATATTATCCTATATGACATTGTGTCTTATAAAAGTTGTTATAGAAAAAACTCTCTAACTTCTGATAATATTAACAGTCTATCACATGTAAAAAAATGTTTATGAAATCAGGAAAAGAAAGCAGTAGTTTTAGAGCCTCTGGCAGTTTGGAATCCCTAAGTTGACTGCCACCTTTACTTTTTTTTTTTTATCGAAATGTATTCTCTTTGGGGTCTGTTGTGACATGTGCAATATCACCTTAATCTCTACATCACCACTTCTAGCATGAAAACTTTTCTCTTCAAAGAGAAATAACTACATTGTTATTGGAAACAAAATTACATTAGCTCAGAAAACTGAGCCTTGTGAGGCTGCCCTGGTTTATCAACTTTAAAGAAAAATCAGATCTTGGTCATTCTGATTTGGAATAAGATTGTTTGGGTACAGAAAGACAATTTGAGGACATGCCAGGAGAAAATGTGCTACTCACTATTATTCTCCTATATTGTAGAATAAGTTATACTAAGAAAAAATATAAAATGTTACAGTTTTATGTATTTTAAGTAAACATTCTAACTATTCCGATGTGTTGAAATACACTATCATAATATCATAGAGCAGATTGGAAGTCGTACATTGAATGAGTGAGCATCAAAATACGACTGGGGGGTTGTGTATTTTCTCTCGGTGTTTCATGACTCCGTATAATATCTGATCTATAGTAGATTCTTATTAAGTCTTTTTAATGCTAGATCACCACTGAATCTTTGCTCAGCAATTGAAAATATGAAGTCTCTCTCACCACCAGATCTTTGTGCATGCTGATTTATCTCTTTGGAGACTCCTTTCCTGATTTCCATATGGCAAATTTCTATGTAACTTGGAACAGCTAATCCACAAATGCTTCCCTAAACCTATTTCCTACTTTTATTCTCCCTCTGTTACCTCTAGAATGTACAAGTGCATATTGCAGCACTTGACAGATAATAACATTTGTTCTTATCTTAGTCTACTGTGAAGTCCTAGAGATTGTAGGATGTCAGTGGACTCTGTTTTTTGAGTGCCTGGTGCTGTGGTATATGACACATGAAAGGGACTTGGTGTTGCTTGATTGAGTAATTCCAGAACCACCAGGATTCATTTAAAGTTCCTTATTTGACCACAAGCCACACAATGTACTGGGAAATCATTTGAGGTTGTGAAGACGTATAAAATAATAAGAAATGGAAGTTTTGGGGGAGCATCTCAAAACAAGAACTTTCTAGCTCCAATGGCCTGCCTCCCTCAGGTAGAAAGGCAAAACTACTCATGATTTCACATCCATTAATGAATACTTTTAGCAAATAAGCTATTATAAACACTACAGTTAGTCATCCAAAGAGGCAGGTGCATCTCCAGATGTCTGGAATAAATTTTACCTTGGGTTCCCTGTGGTACGAAAACATTTTCTCTTAAAATGAATATCCCCAAATTTGTCAAAATCAACTATTTTTAAGTTATAAAAAGAAATTGAGAATGTTCTTCATATTCTACTAGCAAATCTATGCCACATGACATAACTTATTAATGTATCGCATTAACACCTCATAATATATTCATGTTTGCAAGGAGCATGTTTAATCATATCAATTCTTGTCTGTCCAAGTTCTGTTTATAGTGAAACTAAAATGAGAACCGCAATCACAAACAATGAGCTCATGCAATACTATTCATATGATTTTGATTATTATATTATTTATTATTTATTGAGCTCTGGACATTCAGTTGAAGATTAACGTATGATATTATATATAAATAGAAAAACTTCAGCTAGTATTCTAATCTCCTCATTCTTCAGTGTTCAAAGCCCTCAGAATTAAGGTCCATTTTGATAATTTATTGAGGAAAAATAGTGTCTGTATTAGATGTGGTGGTGATGGTAGGGAAAGAAACTGGAATTTATCTTCCTCAATGTTTCCCCTCCCCCTTGGTCTAATGCTTAATTTTTTTTTCTTTTTTTTCTCTCAAGGCCATATCCAGGCTTTGGAAGATGTTTAAGTTTATACAATTTTGAGATTTTTCTTTTTTTTTTTTGACAGTCACACACATTTGCCTTTATTGTAAGCAGCAAGCGGATGCTTCCAGCACAGTAAAAAATTAATTTACAAAAGCAGGGATTCAGTGAAGCCGCCTGGCTGGTACCCTTGGGCGCTCACACGTAGATGCCGACCTAGAGCAGCGGGAAGAGGACTCCAAAGCCCATGAAGAGCGAGGCCACCAGGGAGATGAGGAGTTCTTTGTAGATATCGCGAGTGTACTTGGTGGAGGTGACCTCATACACGACGAACCAGGCGGTGAAGAACATGCCAATGGCCAAGAGCACCACGGTCAGATGTGGAAAGACCGCCGGGTTCACGGGGCTGGTGTATCTGCTCATAGCCTCGAGCTTCATTTTGCCGGGCTCTAGGAGATTTTTCTTAAAATGAAGAATATTGTATTCACCTTCTAAGTCTTCTATAACAAAGTACCGCAAATGGGGTAAATAAATTTGTTTTTTAAACCCCAAACGGAAATTTATTCACATTCTGGAGACTAGAATCAAGACCATGGTGTCAACAGGTTGATTTCTGAAGTGGCCTTGGCCTCTCCTCTTGGCTTGTACCTGGCCACTTTTTCTCTGTGTCCTCACGTGGCCTTTCCTCTGTGCATATGTGGAGAGAGAAATAAAGAGAACTCTCTGGTGTCTCTCCTTCTCCTTATTACCATAACAGTCCTAGCAGATCAGGGGCCACATTTGATCTTATTTTACCTTAATTACCTCCCTAAAGGTTCTTTCTCCAAAGGTCATATTGGGAATCAAGGCTTGAACATGTGAATTTTAGAGTAAAGCCCGGGACGCAATTAAGTCTATAATAAATACAAACACATGAACACAAAAGGAGGCATACACTTTTATTTTTACTTTAAATGAGAAAATAAATAATAACGAATTACTAGATGCTTGCAGTTTTAATACTTTTCTTCTGAGATTTCTTTCAGCAGTTTACCAGAAAGACTGAATCTGAAATGCTGCCTAAATGCAGTCTGTGTTCTCCTCCTCATCTAGAAACTTTTCCCAAGCGACAGCCAGTGGAACTGGTGCAAATGGGGGGTTCTGAAGGCTAAGCTGTTTGCTTTTTGATAAATCCGCCTCTGCCTATTAGAGACGAATTAGTCTCTGATCACAGTTTAGGGGTACAGAAAGGAAGGGAAGAACACGTATGGGGAAAGTAGTTAGAGAAAGTGGGATTGGTGGTTTTTACCTGCTCCCGAGTTAGTAGTATTTTCTGTAGCTCACCCTGCCTCATCGCTTAAGTTCTGACTCTGACCCTAAGGGTAAGTCTAAATAGGGCCCTCAACTGCCGTTTTCATGTTCTCACTAATAAAGAGATTGGGGGTTGAGTTAGTTGCTACAGGATTAGTATTTTCTTTCTATTCAGTTTTATGTGTGACCAGATACACATTCTGTGCCAGGACTCTTCAGAGCTGCTGGAAATTTTTTTCCATGATGCCAGATACTGTTCTCATTAGAACCGTGTAAAACTGGGACACCCTTGAAGAAGTTGGCTTAGTGGCAGGTTTTTGTTAGAGTCACAAAAATGAACAACTCCACCATGCTGGATAATTCATGTACTTCCACTTTTTTCTACAATTGCTCTGTGATTTTTATGTATTTCTTATCCAAGTCATGTTTAAGGAGCTAGTAAAATATTTCATCCAAAATTTTTGGTTAATTGACTTTTTTTTTTCCCACTAAATAGACCACTTGTTTAACTGAAGCTATCAAACTGTTAAGTGGCTTTTCTGTCTAGCCCTAATATATTTGTTTTCATTCAATATAAGTTCTTAGTTCAAGAAATAGAAAACCAATTTCAGCTGGCTTACCCAAAACGGAAAGTATGTTTCCTTCTGGAATCTCAGAAGAGATTGAAGGACACTCAGGCATTTTCCCACCCTCAAAGGGAAAGGGAGAACTAAGCACTGGGGCACACACATTGTCAAAACCAGAAACATTTTATGCTTTTTATTGCTACAAATTCTATATATATCCTGAAAAAATGTTTAATGACTAATATATTCGATTTCAGGATTTCATTAGGAGAGAGAGGAGGCCGAGGCAGGAGGATTGCTTGAGCCCAGGAATTCAACACTAGCCTGAACAACATAGTAAGACTTCATCTCTACAAAAATTCAAACAATTAGCCAAGTGTGGTGACACACACCTGTAGTCCCAGCTACTCGGGACCATACTCGGCTATTTCAGGCAGAAGGATCTCCTGAGCCTAGGAGGTTGAGGCTGTGATGAGCCAGGATCATGCCACTGCACTCCAGCCTGGGTGACAGAGTGAGATATCGACTGCAATATATTCTCATTAAAATGATGACAGTACAGCTTTCAAGTTATTTTATCCCAGTCTACAAACTCTGCTGCCTTAGTTATGTTGTTTTCAGGTTATTATTTGTTTCAATTTTCTGATTGGTTTGATGAATAAAAGGGAATGTGATATAAATGCATTGTTTTACATTACCAAAAAGAAGAATTTTTATGTGATTTTTCTTATTACTTTATCTCTTGAGTCCCTAAGAAAAATAATGATTTTACATATTGATATATACAATTATATTAATACTGATAACATCCAGGTAAATTAAGACAGATCAGTATTATCTTTATCTGATAAAATGCAGACATTTCCAATTAACTTTACTTAGACACTTGTTTCTTGCATATATTAAGTCTAAACATGCATAGTCAATTATGCCAATTTGGGAATTACTTTTAATTTGCATGATGCATTCCAGAACCTCATGGAAAGAAACGATGTCAATTGAGAACTGGAATAGCCTAACTTTCCCAAGAAAATCTGTGTTGCCCTTTGGTGGATAAAAATTCATCCACAATTGACTCTTTCTTTCTTTGTTTTTTTTTTTTTTAATCAACAACAATTTTTGAAAATTAGGGGGTACAAGTGCAGATTTTTTTACAGGCATATTTTGTGTAGTAGAGAAGTCTGGGCTTTTAGTGTACAGTTACCCAAAAAAGTGAACATTGTACACAATAGGCAATTTTTCATTCTTCATCCCTTTCCCACCCTCCCACCTTTCGGAGTCTCCAATGTCTATTATTCTATTCCAGATGCCCATGTGTACACATTGTTTAGTTCCCACTTATAATTGAGAACATGCTGTATTTGACTTTCTGTTTCTGCGTTTTCTTCAATTAGGATAACGGCTTCCAGTTCCAGCCATGTTGCTGCAAAAGATATGATTTTATTCTTTTTATGGCTGAGTAGTATTTCAGAGTGTGTGCATTATATATGTATATATGACACATATATAATACATATATCACATTTTCTGTATTCAATCATTTGTTGATGCATAAAGGTTGATTCCCTAACTTAACTTTGCTATTGTGAATAGTGCTGCGATAAACATGAGTCCAAATGTCTTTGTTATACAATGATTTACTTGGGTAGGTAGCCATTAGTGGAACTGCTTGACTGAATGGTAGTTATATTTTTAATGTTTTGAGAAAACTTTATACTGTTTTCTATAAAGGTTGTATTAATTTACATTCCCACCAATAGTGTATAAGCATATCCCTTTCATGGAGAAACCACATCTTGGCAGCATCTGTTTTTTTTTTTTTTTTGAGTTGGAGTCTCACTCTGTCACCCCTACTGGAGTGCAGTGGCACACCCCCGGCCACTGCAGCCTTGGTGCACTGGGCTCCATCAATCCTTCCACTTCAGCCTTCCAAGTAGCCATAACTACAGGCACGTGCTACCACGCCCAGCTAATTTTTGATTTATTGTAGAGATGAGGTCTTGCCAAATTGCCCGGGTGGGTTTCAAACCTGCGGGCTCAGGGAATCCACTCACCTCAGCCTCCCAAAGCACTGGGATTATAGGCTGAGCCACCGAGCGCAGCTTGTTTTTTGACTTTTTAATAATAGCCATTCTGACCTGTGTAAGATTGTGGTTTTAATTTGCTTTTCTCTGATGATTAGTGATGTTAAGCACTTTTTCATATGTTGGCTCCTTGTGCATCTTTTTTAAAATGCCTGTTTATTTCCTTTGCCCACTTTTTTTTTCTTTTTTTTGAGTCAGTCTCACTTGGTTGCCCAGGCTGGAGTGATGTAGTGGCACACTCACAGCCACTGCAGCCTTGACCTGTTGGGGTCAGGTCATCCTTCCACCTTAGCCTCATAAGAAGCTGGAACCACATGTGTGTGCCACCATGCCCGGCTTGCCCGGTTTTTGATAAGGTTATTTGCTTTTTTCTTCTTGAGTTGTTTTAATTACTTGTAAATTCTGAGTATTAGTCCTTTGTTGGATATACAGTTGACACATATTTTCTTCCATTCTGTAAGTTGTCTATTTACTCTGTTGATTGTTACTTTTCAGGTACAAAAGCTTTTTAGTTTAGTTAAGTCTCATTTGCCTAGCTTTGTTTCTGATGCCTTTGTTTTTGGGGTCTTAGTCATAAATTCTTTGCCCAGGCCTATGCCCAGAAGAGTTTTTCCAGGTTTTCTTATAAGATGTTTCATTTAAGTCTTTAATCAATTTTGAGTTAATTTGCTTTCATACAGTGAGAAATACAGGTCCAATTTTATTATTGTACATATGGCTATCCAATTTTCCCAGCACCATTTATTGAATACAGTGTCCTTTCCCCGGTGTATATTTTTGTCAACTTTGTAAAATGAGCAGTTGGTTGCTTGTATGTGGCTTTATTTCTAGGTTCTCTATTCTGCTTCATTGACTTATGTATTTATTTTTATACCAGTACCATGCTGCTTTGGTTACTATAGCCTTGTTGTATAATTTAAACTCAGGTAACGTGATGACTGTTACTTTGTTGTTTTTGTTTAAGATTGTTTTGACAATTTAGGCTCTTTTTTGTTTCATATGAATTTTAGTATTTCAAAAAATAATTCAGTGAAAAACAGCATTGGTAATTTGATAGGAATTGCATTGACCCTAGATTGCTTTGGACAGTACTGATTGAATTGAAACATTGATTAGGGGAAAATGGCATTAACACCAATTATGTCAGAACAATTAAAGCCCTAAAAAAATAAAGTTTTGAACTTGAATGTAAACCTTAGGGGTTTCCCCTGACCTATTTTAAAGTAAAATATTCTCTGCGCTAGCAATTTTAAAAGAGCTATATATTTTTGAAAGAGAAAATCACTTACTAAATAAGAAAACAACTCTTGAGATTTATTACTGACTGTATGCAAACTAAGGAGAATAGCAAATGTTTGGTTGGTGAAAGTAAATCATTTTAGCCAGAAATGTGATCTCATCAGCAGATAGCAGTGTGTAGATTTTTAGGAACATTCATGTCAGTAAGATAAAAATTAGTGACTCTTTATTTCCTCTAATCTTTCCCATGTTAATTTAATTGTTCTTAAACTGACATCTCAAGTTGTTTAATAATAAAATTTATTCAAGGCTATGAGTTTTCCTTAAATAAAGTCTTGGCTGAATTCTCTAAATTTAATATGTAGTTCTCATTATAATTAGCTTCTAAGTATTTTGTAAGGACAATTTTTATTATCTCCTCAAAAGTTAAGACTCTTATGTATTTGTATTTTGTTTTTCCCCCATGTGATTGAATTTATTTCCATATGGTTAGATTTGTTTTAGCTTAAACTTTGATACAAATTTTTAGTTTTAGAATATTGTTCTCAGAAATGTCGACTGGCATAAATGCCATAAATGTTCACTAGCATTAATTTATGTTGGCTAGCATAAATTTTTTGTATACTTATTGAGATGTTATTTGTAACATAATACCACGTTTTCCAAATATGGCTTTATTATTCTTTAAAAGCTGGAAAAACTAAAATTTGCCCTTTATAATATAGATCTGCACTAACAGTTATGTTATTTACATTGTCCAGTGTAAATGTCAATTTTGTTAGTTTCTATGCTATTCTTTTTTATGCCTTTCATCTCCTTTTTCAATCTTTCTTGTCCTCTTTTCATAACTATGTGCTAGCATTTCAACATTTTCTAAAGTGTATAGCCGATCATTTTCAAAGATATGCCTTCTCTAACACATCTGGATACAGTATTCATCTCTTGCTTTGCACATTTGTTTACAGATGTTACATTGCTTTTTATTCTCTGCTCATCCTCAAATAAGGCAAAGTTTTAACAGCATTAATATTTGTTATAGGATTGTACTTGATTCCACCTCCGCCCTCTCTTCACTCATTTGATAACAGATATACAACTAGATATTGAGCTGACATAAACAATTCCGCTCCTAATTCTCAGTTCTAATGGGACAATATTTATTTCTAAGTCCAGTTCATTGGTGACATGAAAAATTGTAATACTCACCAAATACTAATGCCAAGACTCTTTTATTTTTTGCAGTGTATTACCTGTAGAGATTTTTTCTCATAGAATTCACTGACTATGGCTTGTGTCCTTTCCTTATTTTCTATTTAGTTGTATCATACAATTGTTAGTCTCTTTGTATATTTACAAAAAAACTGGGGAAGCAGGGTGGCTAAGATTTGGAAAAGACAGATAAGAGTGAAGGAAGAATCATTTTCCAAACATTTTCCAAAATCCATAATTAGGAAAACAAAAGTAGAGAACTATGTGAAAAGTAACTTTTTCCTGTATCTACAATATGCCACAAATGACAGCTGAAGGTTTTCCTTTTTCAATCTGGTTTCACATATATTGTAACTAACGTAAGCTCTTCCTAGATTCTGGCAGTAAATCTTACATAAGTCTTATTTTTCAAGTTGTAGGTTGTCCTCTTTCTTGGGAGTTTTAGTGAGAAGTTTTGAGAAGTTCTGATAGAATTAAGGTAGAGAATCCTACTCATCAGATGTTATTCTGAACTGTAAATCCTTATAGACTGACAGAAACATAATACATGGGAAAAAAAGGGCATTAAACTAAATGCTCAATTTCTGATATCTTCTGTTAACTACTTGTGTAACCACAGTAGACATTCATTTGTTTGGCATCTTTGTATATTATCTGTAAAATAGGAAGGTTAAAGTTCATGATCCCTAAACTTCACTTATGTCTAAAATAAATGATTTGCTAATCTCTATAGATTGTGTATTCTAGATTACAGAGACACATTTTGCAGACGTAGGTAACACTGATCCTAGGGCAAGGACATGGAACTTATTTATTCCCATTTTTACTCAGTAAGAACATCTCAGGCAGTTATCTTATTGGTAAGGAGAGTTTGCCACTTTTCTTCCTCCAGTCAGTTCAAAATGGAATGGGTTTGCTATAAGCCGTTTAAACTAATTTTTAAGTCTATAAGGTAAAGTTGCTTACACACACACACACACACACACACACACCACAAACATGTATAAATATTTTACATATATGTATGTAAATATAGCATGTATATTTTTAAAAATTATTATGCTTCTAAGAGAAAACTTAGACCCAAGGGAGGATAGCATAATTCTCATAGATCCTGACATGCATTCACATAAGTGGACATCCATCCTAATGCTCTCTAATAGACAACAGTATGCGTAGTGTCACTAGGGACAGGAAAGAACTAGGTATTAGTGGAGTGTTGCAGATAAAATAGTTTCTTGTTACTTCAGATAGCATTGATAATGTGGTTTTACAAATTATTAAACATTTGAAGTTTTGTACAATCTATATTTATGTTTAGGAGCAGAAATACATTCTTATAAGTAAAAGTCTACTAATGAGAAATAATTTTAACATTTAAATATGCTCAATTTAATACTCATTTCAAATCTCACATACAATCATTATATTTTGCTCT
This sequence comes from Tarsius wallacei, assembly GCA_963574415.1. Lineage (NCBI taxonomy): Eukaryota > Metazoa > Chordata > Mammalia > Primates > Tarsiidae > Tarsius > Tarsius wallacei. The sequence goes on from CAUYQG010007317.1 coordinate 39,316, forward strand.
GGCTTAGGTCAAAGTTGAGAACAAGCTTTCATCAGAGTTTCTGAAAATTTCAGGAAAGTTGATGCCACTAGCTTTTTTCTATTATGACTTTTAGAAAGCAATTATCATTTAAAATACGAAGTTGTTTTCATTATAAATACAATCTTCTATCAAATTCCGATGCGTTTTATTCTAAGTATTTTTTCTTAGAACAGTTAATACTTTATATTCTTCAGATTTCCGCCAAGTGCAACCTTTTTATTTCTCTAAGAATCATAAAATATACTAAACTTTAAGTCAAGGAAATTCATGGAGAACATATTTTCTGATCGTATTTTTTGTAATAATTATACAAATTTTGAAAAAAAAAGATGCAAGCCACTAATAACACACACTGAGTATGTGTTAACTAGAAAGTCCTGAAGCTCAGACTCTGACAGGATTGAGGGAGGTAACCTCCAGCATGCTAGGTAAGGTCTACAGTTACAATAACAGAATTAGAAGGTGGGGCTGTTAAGGACTCTTAGGAGCCCCTGCCTTCTGGTTGGCTATGCCATGCTGATGCACAAGGTCTACCGGTCTCCTCTGAAGGTCACTACCATTGGGGCCACTCCCTCACCAGTCTTTCTTAGTATTTTTGTAACTTTGTGATACAAATACCACAGATCTATCTCTCTCTCAAGTTGTCTAAGCACAAGACTCATTGTTCTTCCCTTATTTGTATAAAATCATTGAAGCAGAAATAGTTTCTCAATTGATATGATTTTCCTGATGATTACCACAAAATCATCCCCATTTCTTTTTAAGTTAAAATGCACAATCCAATAGCTACACAAAAATATTAAATACCTCGGCATATTCCTAACCAGAGAAGTGAAAGACCTTTAAAATGAAAACTACAAAACACTGATCAAAGAAACCGAAGAAGGCACAAACAAATGGACAAATATTCCATGCTCATGGATACGAAGAATCAACATTGTTAAGATGTCCCTCCTACCAAAGACAATCTACGGATTCAACGCAATACCCATTAAATTACCAACATCATTCTCCTCAGATCTGGAAATGACAATACAGAAATTCATATGGAAACATAAACAACCACGAATGGCCAAAAAAATCCTTAGCAAAAGAAACAAAACAGGAGGTATCACACTTCCAGACTTCAAACTTTACTAAAAGGCTACAGTAATCAAAACTGCCTAGTTTTGGTACAAGAACAGGCATACAGACCGATGGAACAGGACAGAGATTCCAGAAGCAAAACCTCCAATTCTCAACCAACTCATCTTTGACAAAGCCTCCACCAATAACCACTGGGGAGAGGAGAGGCTAGCTATTCTGTACATGGTGCTGGGAAAACTGGCTGACCACATGCAGAAGATTTAAACAGGACCCCTACCTGAAAATCAACTCTAAATGAATCAAAGACCTAAACGTATAGCCTCAAACTATAAGAACATTAGAAAATGCAGGAGACACGCTTATGGAAACTGAAACTGGTAACCAATTCCTGATCAAAACCCCAAGTGCCCATGCCATAAGAAATAAGATAGACAAGTGGGACCTTGTCAAACTGAAAAGCTGCTGCAACACAAAAGAAACCATCAAGAGAGTGGTCCACAGAATGGTCAAAAATATTTGCTAACTGTATGTCTGAAAAAGGCCTAATATTCAGGATCTACAAGGAACTCAAATGTGCCAAAAGGAAAAAACAAAACAAAACAAAAAAAACAAATAGTCCCATAAAAAGTGGGCAAAAGACATGAATAGACACTTCTCAAAAGAAGATATACAGTCAACAGATACATGAAAAAGTGCTCAACCTCACTAAGCATCAGAGAAACACAATCAAATCACATTGAGATACCACCTAAATCCAGTAAAAATGACCATCATTAATAAAACAAACAACAGATGCTGGCAAGGATTCAGAGAAAAAGGAACGCTACCACACTGCTGGTGGGAATGCAAACTAGTGCAACCTCTTTGGAAAACAGTGTGGCGATTTCTGAAAGAACTAGCAATTGACCTTCCATATGACCCAGCAATCCCCCTCCTGGGAATACACCCAGAGGAACACAAATCACTCTACTAAAAAGATAGCTGCACATGCATATTTATTGCAGCACTATTCACAATAGCAAAAACAAGGAACCAACTGTTCCGCCCATCGAAACTGGACTGGATTAAAAAATGTGGTACATATACACAATGGAATATTACTCAGCCATAAAGAAGGACTATTATGGACTTTGCAGCAAGTTGGATGGATTCAGTGTCTGTCATACTCAGTGATCTATCACAGAAACAAAGAACAGGGCACCACATGTTCTCATTCATAAGCAGACACTGAACAATTGCCATAATACTTTAAGAAAGGGATTTACAGTAGCAGGATACTGCTGTGGTGGGGGATGGGGCACTACATCAACAAGCGTACCTGATCTCAAACCAGGCAAAGTGGAGACCAAAGGGAGGCCCACACTTTACCTGTACAATGACCACTTTTATACCTAATCCTGAATTGCACCCCTCATCTTTAAAACAAAATAGGAAAGAAAGAAAAGAAAATGGTATGCAGGATACCATATATCTTAGCTTCATAATCTTAGTATCCTTACTAGTACCCAAATACTAGTTGCTAAGGCTGTTAGTCTTATCAGGTACACTTATAGGTAAGAGAAGGCAGTCTTTCATATGTAAGGAGATTCATCAATCCGATGAATTGGCATGTAAACACTGGCTGAAGAAGAGTCATGCACAAGAACTAGAAATCACTTAACTCTGTTCCTCTGAAGTCAACTTTTTTAGTGGTTGTGAAATAAAATTTTATTCAGACCTTGAAAAAAGGCAAACAACATGACCCCAACATGGTCAGAAAGTCCTGGAAAATGTTTTAAAATAGCAGATCTTGCTTTTTCTAATATGGCTTATACAATAAATAGCAACAATAAGTGTTTTTAAATGAATTGTAGGTTAACATATAGCACAATACAGAACCCCAGAGTTGCTGTGTGTTCTAGCTGAATCTGTGTCATTAAATTAATACTAGTGCAAGTCTAAGTGGCCAGCTCAAAACAAAAGTGGCCACAGGAAGGTCTTATCCAAACTGAAAAAAATCAAAGGACACTGGACTAGAGGGTAAGTTGCAGGTTCAAGTCACAATCGAGTGGATCTTTTTAATGGTTAAAAGGTGATTTGTATACTAGTTTTCTAATAAAACAATACAAAAAAATATATCTCAAATCTTGCCTACAAGTGAAAGATATCTAACTTTTAGATGACCATGATGTTCTCATTGAGGTCTTCTGCAGTTTATTCTGTATCTACTAAAAGAATCTAGAACCTAAAACAGAGTATACCACTAAGGGAATGAGTAATTCATTTTTAAAACATTTGTATGTTCATTCATATGTTCATGTAAAGAACATTCATATGTACCCTCTAAAAGTAACATAAATAGATAGATGATAGATAGAAAGATAGCTAGATAGATAGATAAAAAAGAAAAGTCAGACAAGATTTATAAGGTAAAATGTTTATATTAGCCTTATTTAGGTGGTCCTGGGCTGAAAACAAAAATGTAAAGAGGACTGTACCTTGCTTGCTTGGGATAATATTCTCAAATTTTTTGTGGTAAGAAGGAATCTCACAATATTTGCCCAGCCTAGTGTGCACAGCTCATCACAAAGGTATTTTTATTACAACTGGATCTCTTATATTTTTAGCCAGCAGCAGTTGCCTTTTCTGAATGCAACTTAGAGAGAAGAAAACAAATCACTGAAGGATTTTGAAATAAGTCTTACATACAATTAATGGACCACATCATATTCAAAATGTATATGTTCTCCAATTCATATCAAAAAGTCACCAGCAGTCAGGTCAACAGAAAATTGACAAAACAAACAAGTAGAAGATATCAAAATCACTATGCAAGGTGCAAGTTACATAAACTGTTGAACTGAGAGTGGAATGACTTTCTCTGATATTCAAATTAGATTTTCCTTCAAGTTAAAAGTCCTTGTGTTTGAACTTTGCAGAAAAGTACCCAGTCCTTGAAAATTATATATGATAGGCAGAACACCTAGGGATCCCATTTTCATTTGTTCCTCGTTATGATTGCACTGTTTTACTCTAATACCTAAATTCCTTTATTATGTTGTTTGCGTCTTTGCTTTGGTTAGGCTACGAAAACGTGGAACTCAACAAAGAGGCTAGTTATTGAACATTGACTGTGTGCAAAATATAGAGCACTTTTCATATTGTGTGCTATCTTCATAATGCAAGGGAGTTATCGTTTTCTCATCGTCAAGTGAGGTAACAGGTCTCAGAAGTAAAATGATTTATCCAGTGTCAAAAGGCTACCTCATGGTTTCAACGAAATCAAAGCCTTTCTCTTTAAGAAGATAACTATTCTCTTACAAATGCAAATTTTTATATTTAAGACCAAAGATTCTTATCTAAAGTACTGGACACATAGTGACAAAGTGCAAGTCGGTTTTAAAGGCACAACTTAAAAGTGACCTTTCTCGTGTAACCGAGTTTGCTTGGTGTCTCTCTTTTTATGGTATGTTGTAACTTTGGTGAAAGTGCTTATCAAATTATTTTATGCCTACTTTTATTCCCTTATCTGTGCATTTTTTGAGATGAACCTTGGCTTAGACATTTCCCTAAAGCTCTGAGCACAAGGACTAAGTTGTTGAAATGATATCAATAATTATTACAAATGGCAAAGATCTCTGAATGCCAAATGAGTTTATAGTTTTGCTGACATCCATAGACAAACAACAACCCGGACTTCATGAAAGCATACTGATTTCTTGTTCCTATTTCAGCTTCTTTATCAACACAGGGATATAGCCAAGAATATAAATTAATGTGAAGTGACATGAGAAGGTTCATACTGGAAGTATAAATCTGCTGCCCTCTAAAAAAATATTTTGAATCCAAATAGCATGTTCTAGTCTTTCAGCAAGTAAGTAATCAAGATGACTAATATATTGCAGAAGATAAATTTGACATCCTCCTCTTTCAACTTTTTTGAGGGAACTTTTTTTTAATGTAAAATCTAGTAGATTGCAAAAGTATTTGTAATATAATTGCACACTGGAACAGAGATTAAAGTTTAGTATAAGAGGATAGATGAAATAAGATTTTTACATAACCTTTGCGTGACTGAGTATTTGGAGTATGAGTGATTTAAAAATATTTTTTCTGAAGTTTTAAATTCTTTATCCAGAAACATTTACTGAAAACTAACAGTATGCCAGGAATCATTTAGAAAGAGAATTATCATCTTGTAACCTAAAATCCTACTATGTGGGCCATCCATGAACCTATGCTTGGCTCTTCCTTCTCTCACTTTTGAAGACATTGGTACTCTAGTGATCATTTTCCTTTTGTCTTTTGCTCCCTATATCTATATTTCTATAACTATATCTGTATCTATATAGCCCAGATATAGATAGATATAGATATAGATATAGATATCTTGTCTCGAACTCCTGGGCTCAAGCAATCAGCCTCCAAATTGTTGGGATTACAGGCACGAGTCACTATGCCCAGCCTTTACTACAATCTTTATTCCACATTTTAACATACTCAAAGTACTCCCATGTTTACACACACGTACACACACAGTCTCCACCTTGACTCCTGTATCTTCCTTCAGCTTCTTTCGCATCTCCCTGCCAACTATCATCCTAAAAAACTTGTTTCTATTCACTCATCAGCACCAGTCCCTCATCTTCAAATCATTTCTCATTCCATTCCAATCTGACGTCTACCCACAAGATTCCAACAAAATGGCTCCAACTAAAGCCACTGAGGTTTTCCTTTAATCCAAAGCCAATGAGCGTAGTAAATTCTCATTGTTCATGACATCTCAGCAGAATGGGACAATGCCACCTACTCCCTCCTTCTAGAAAATCTCTTTACTTGATTTCTTTTCTACCAAACTCTCACATGACTTCTTCTATGTAACCTTTGCAAGCTCATCCACTTTTATCTGATTTTTAGACATTAGGCATCTTAAGGCTTCATTTTACACCTTCTCTTTGGTCACCATATTTTGTCTTGACGATATTATGCCATTTACATTGCTATATAAATGTTATTTTTTTACATATATTAAACTGCACGTGTTTAAAGTGTATGTTTTGCTAAGTTCTGAAATATGTGTATACCTGTGAAACTATTAACAAAATCAAGATAGTAAATCTATCTAACACTGCCAAAAGTTTCCCATGCTACATCATAATCTTTTGCCATTGCACCTCCCTCTACCTCTCCCAAGCAACCACTGATTTGCTTTGTCAGTATAGATTAGCTTGCATTTTAAAGAGTTTTATATAAATAGAAGCATACAGCAAGTGATTCTTTTAGTTTGGCTTATTTTTTTGATTTTCACTCATGTTGTAGCATGACATTACTTTTCATTGCTGAGTAGTATTCTATTGTACAGATATACTAAAATCAGTGTAAGCATGGTGTGATGATAGACATTTAGATTGTTTTCAAGATCTTGGCTATTACAAATGAAGTTGCTATGAACATTTACAAAAACGTTGTATGAACATATGCTTTATTTTTTCTTGGATAAATCTTGTGGGATGTATTCACTGGATCATTTGGTAGGAATATATTTAACATTGAAACTTATTTTACTTTTTGCAAAACTGTCAAGTTGTTTTATTAAGTGGTTATCCTTTTTCATAGCCCCACTGTAAGTATGTGGGAGTTGTAGTTCCTTTGTGTTCTCACTAACACTTGGTTTGGTCCATCTTTTTACTTATCTTTTCTAATCAGTGTATATCTCACATAGTGTTTTTTTTGTTTTGTTTTGTTTTTTGAGTTGGAGTCTCACTCTGTTGCCCAGACTGGAGTGCAGTGGCTGCTCTGGGCCACCGCAGCCTCACCTGCTGGGCTTCGGCGATGCTTCCGCCTCAGCCTTCCAAGTAACTGGAACTACAGGTGCGTGCTACCACACCTGGCTAATTTTTTGATCTATTGTAGAGATGAGGTCTCACCAAGTTGCCCAGGCGGGTCTCGAACCCGCGGGCTCAGGCATTCCACTCACCTCAGCCT